>WURT03070213.1:0-13471 GCA_009936505.3 Holothuria glaberrima
AAATATGGATCTCATGTCTGCAATCTCTCAATTAATGCAAAAAAAAAAAATCAATCTATGAAAAATGTTAATATATGGCTACGCGCCTGATTTTACCTCATTAAGATGAAAAGACACTCCATCGTGGTTTCCCGTAGTCTATGGTTAATTGTAGAATGCTTATTCCCAAATATCCGGTCGGTATCGGCCGATATTAAGAACAGAAATATCGGTATCGGTAATATCGACTTATCGGTACAACACTACCGCATATCGTCTTTAATTTCTATGATACACCGACATAACCCGAGGAAAAAAGTGTGCAGTTTACCAGTGGAGGTGCACTCGTTTGCTGCTTGAACATTTCCAAATTCCGTGAGTGGAAAACTATGAAGGAAAGATCATTGTGAAACTCTAAATCGAGCAAAGTGTACCGAAATTTGAGATCATGTTGAAAACCCTTTTCCTTGAAAAGCAAACAAAAGCATAGGTGAATCATCGGGAAAACTGATCACAGTTGGGAATTCGATTATGGCGCCCGAACATATTGGTGGATTACCAGACCGGTGCCGGTGTTCCCCGACGCCGGCATGGTGCTCTAACCCTCCTCCAAAGACATCTCTGAACATTTTGACATTCTTAACGTAGTAAACAACCCAAGCTGCAGTAAATCGCAATTTAAAAGTCAGTATATACTCTCACATTTTCACGAGCTGTAAAGCTATGAAAATCATATATGGTCATCCCTTGCTCTTCCGGGCCAACATACCTCATAGTTGAACACTGTTCAACTTTCATAGCTTTACACATACGCCCTATCACAACATGCAGTATGAGTCGACCTTAAAGCAAACATTACCACGTCAGCATGCAGGCCTAACTTGAGTGGATCCCCAGTATGAGAAAAATCAATTCCTGAAACGAAAAAAAAAAATACATCCTGCGGGTGACAGTGCTCCACCATGTTATTATAAACAAAATTACTTTAATGATAACAATATTTAGTGCCTCCCAAACGAGCCCTCATACTCTACGACGTGATGGTAGATCTGCCCGGCAGGCGTGGGCTGAAGTTGCCGTCCTCCTTTTAAGAGCCATGTTCTGCTCTGGTGCAGTCCCTGCTGCATATCGAGTCAATATTTCGACAGACTTGGTGGTAAAATCCACATTTAACACAGGAAAACTATTCTTTGGGCAATTATTCCGCATCATTGAACAGCTAGCCTCGTTGAGGCATTGAAAGGCCTCGGCTACAAACTCAGAGGCTAGCCTGAGAGGTACGAGGCCGAGGTGGCTGAGACATAATTCCTGAGGCTGATGCCTATATGAAAAATTAGCATCGAGACCTGCAACACTGGTCACTTCTTACATTGCCGAATTGTTAGTGTTTTGATAACTTAGTACCTAAAGACTTGCTGGTCTATCGGTAAATTTGCAAGTATATTTTGTCGGTACATTCGTCCTTTTCCCCTCTTTTCCCACGACTATTGACACCCTAGCTATGTTAAAGAGGAGGATAATGAACAAAATGTCCGTTCTATGATTTCTTGCTGAAAAATAGTCCTACTCAAGATTATCCTTTCTTTTATATGACCGTGCGGTACCGGATGGTGTTGGGCAGCGCCGAGATGTCACAGGCAGTTCGGACTGTGTGTCCATGATCATTCCTATCTTGAAATATTGTGTAGAAGGTTCTCGGTAGTTGACCTTTGATAACCTCAAATGACCTCCGACCTCCACGAAAACATTGGGAACCTTCCTATCAATATGAAAACTGTATGTCCCAAGTATTTAAGTAACCGAGGTCAATTTTTGAATAACAAAAAGTAAAAAATAATTGACAACAATCGACACCGTGGGGGCGTGTACACAGTATGAAATGACACCGTGTATGAAATGACACCGTGTACAAATATGAAAGGACACCAAGTACAAAATTAGATTTTCAACAACAAATGGTGCACAAACAAATTCCTATTCTATGCTAGATACTGAACAAGTGCTCTGCCGTACAGGCTGCACAGTGCACAACCTAACACTATTTCAGGAGAGCAAAATTGGAAGGAGTCAAGCAGTGACTACAATACATACGGTAATGAAAAGTAAATATCAGCTTGAATTATTTGTTCTTTACCAGCTTTGCTACTTTTGTTCTTGTCAAAGATGATTTTCTAAAAAAAAATGTTAAATCAATTCAGGGGACACACCGACAGGCAGGCGCGGATCCAGGGGGGTCCAGGGGGTCCGGACCCCTCCCTGCTCTTGGCCACCAAAAAAACTTGAACCATTTTTTCACCATTAGGAGTAACTGGGCCAAAAGAACCTAAAAATCTTCATTTTCAGACCAAAAGTGTCCAAACGGGAGAGGTGTTCTTTTATCCCTACACCCCACCAATTTGAATTACAGCTCAAAACATGCTCCAGTCAATTGTCTCCGTGGAACTGAGTAGTTTCAAAAGAATTAGAGAAAATGGTCGGCTCTCCAGAACTCAGTGACGTGACCAAAGTAGCGATTTATAAGGATAAAATAATTTGATGTAAGAGTAGTCAATCTTTACCCCATGGTGTAAAAGAGTAAATGTTCAGGAAACCAGGGACAGGTCTGGTTTTATGTCGTTGGTTGACTAAACGTAGTAAGTTGCCAATTATAGCGGTTGTGCTATTGCTAGGCGCGTTTCGACCGTCACGAAGATAAGTACCCGGTCTCATCAGTAGAGGTAGGGTAGAATAGCGGCGGGTCCCGTTTAAAATTTTATGAAGTCAAAATTGGATATAACATTCATGCACGAGTTTCATTAGGATCTCAACTAGAGATGTGTCAAGGCAGTTTAATTTTGAAGTTTCCGAAGTGAAGGATGCTCTTATGAGAGAGTCGCTCAGGTTATTAGCCCGTTTGTAAGCAATGAGCGGCGGTTTCGGAAAAATCGGATAATATTGGATGTTTCTCGATAAAATGCCAATTTTTTATAAGGCAACCCTTGATATCCTTAGTTTTGATAGGAGGAGAATTTAGAAACATAAAAGACAAAGATGGATTGGTGGGTTGAAGTTTTGATGTAAGCAGAGATGCTCGATTTTCGACACTGATGATAGCAGAGACAATTCCGCTCTCGTAAATTATGTTTAAATTGTGCGACTTAAGCGTCAAAGTCAGAGCGGTTATTACAGAGCACGGGCGGCGATCCGGGGGAGGGATGGGGGCATATATCGCCCCCATGAGATTGGATGGGGGACACTGTACACTATATCCTCCCCCTTCCCCCATGAAATCAACCCGGCAGATCCGGAAATCAGAAAACTTCACCTTTTTCTAGACTTTTTACAATATGCCTATTTTTTTTATTTTAGGAAATGCTTCCCACAGTTGTCATAAAATCACCTTGCAAAACCTCGAAAGGGGCATTCCCAGTGATCTGGGGGTATTTTGGCCAAAATTTTCTACGCTCCGCGCCAACTGACGATGGCGCTCCGCTTAGAGTTTTTCTAGACTTTTTACAATATGCCTATTTTTGTAAGGAAATAGTTGTTGTCATAGTGTCACGTTGCAAAGCCCGGAAAGGGCCATTTTTCGTGATCTGGGGGTTATTTTTGGCCAAAATTTTCTTTGAACGCTCCGCGCCAACCCATGGTGGCGCTCCGCTTAGATAATGTCACTAACTATATCCCCCCACCTTTCAAAGACGGATCGTCGCCCATGTTACAGACACGGGGTAGCGCAGGGTTTTTCCTTTAATAAATCCCTTAAAATAGATTTCTGGGTGTGTAGATTCCCGTGATAAATATTGAAAGGTTTCGCAGGGTGTATTGTGAGTTCCAGTATCGAATTTTCCCGATTTTCAACATGAAGATTGTAATCACTAGAAACAGACTTGTATTCCGGTGGAGTGGATTCTGTCTCTATAGTGATAGCGTACTCTTGCACTTGGTTGTGCTCATTTTGACCTAATGTGATGGGTGGATAATGATTATGTTGGGGAGATAAATCATCAAACGGACGTGAAAGAGAATAAATTGGATAGGCTTACTCGTTCCTCATTGAATTTGAGGTATCATGGTTGATTACTCTTGCTTCGGTAACTAGAGGTGCATTTGTTCTAGTTTAGGTTCAGTTTTTACCCTAGAACAAGAAATTCAGACCCAGGCACGTAGCAACGGGGGTACTTGCCCCCAAAAGAATTTCGATAAAAGGTCTTCCACTGAAGGAGGAAAAATTATTATGAGACCAGCCTATTTGAAATAAATGTATAGGAAGAAAAAATGGAAAATCTCGCACCATTTTGCATCTAGAATCCTTGAAATTAGCAAAAAAAATTTCAAAGGGGAGGGGTTTCCCCTCCCCTTAGACCCCTCAATCAGACCGGCGAAACTCAACATCGATGTTGCCCCCCAAATTGGTAACTCTGGCTACGGGCCTGTTCGGACCCCTCCCTGGAAAATTTACTGGATCCGCCCTTGACAGGACCCGGGGATACGTTTGAGAACCACTGACTTGAATCGACATTTGTCATAAACTCAATGACAATAGTGCTATAAAGCGTCTCAGGAGCTGTAACTGAAAATGTTTTTCTTTAACAGATGGCGCTCTTTAAAAACAATCACACTATAGTTATGACACAAAACCTGACTGTTCTGGAATACTGTGTAATAAAATTTCCTCGTGTAATGTAACAAATCCTTTACATCATTCTGGATGACACATATCCACAAGACTTTTTTCGTCATGAATTTGTCAAATGACTTATTCAACACACGTACAATCATAATATTTAGAAAAAAAAATCTGTCACAAGGGTTGTACGTAAAAGTGTGCGTCGGTCTGTTTCACGGTTTTTCCATGTCCAGATCACCTATCGGTTTGACAAAACCAAGACCACCCGAGACCGACGAAGCATAGCGCTCAAACCAATCGAGAACAATCCGTCATCGGTTTGGGGATAGTCTAACCGCCCGAACCATCGAAGCTCTCCTACCACCCAGGACCAACCCAAAATTTTACTCGAAGCAAGTTTTCATGGACTAAGTATAGTGCTTATGGGTGGGGAGCCTGTGACGTCACAAGAAGGCAATCTGAAAAGCCGATGAAAAACATGCGCGTCAATATGGCCGGTTTTGTTTTAAAGCGTCCTCGACAGAGAGTCAAGTGACAAGTGCACCGCCCAGATAAAAGAGTCTTTCTCTTTAGCAATCGCCTCATGGAAAATGGCCCTAAACCAAGCGGTGATCTCCACAACGACCGTCTCCTGTGACCGGAACCAGTTACTGGATAGCTATCATAAGCGTACGGGACTCTTCAAATTTAGGGGGGGGGGGAGGAGGAGGCAGAAAATTTTTGCCCGAATCTCAAAAAGTTGCCCAAAGTCAAGGGCGTGGATCCATCTCCAAAGACGGGGGGGGGGGTTCACCATATGCGAATCGCCGTCCTGGAGGAGGGGTCTAAGGGGGGAGAGGAACACCTAAGGGGAGGGGTGTTCCCCTCCCCTTTGAAAATTTTTGCTTACGTAAGGTGGGCTAGATGCAAAATGGTGCTGCATTTATTGCTTAATGTGAGTTGGATATATTTCCAAGAATTTCTACTTCTTTAGGAAATCTTTTCATCTTGCTTGTTTAATGAAGTGAATTTTTTACTCAGTTCTTGGGGTAAATCAGAACCACACTGCGCGAAGTAAGTGAACAGTAAATTGTTAGACTACATATACCATTAGCAAGTTTACTCATATCTTATGAAATTTGGATATGGAGGTGATTAGGACTGTTCATGTCAGAGCCTTTCCGAAAGTCTGATAGAGGTGATACTGGTATATAAGTACATGCGCGCAAAGCGTGCGAAAATTTTTGCATTTTTGTCGGGATTTTGATCAAAAATTTGGGAACTCAGTAGAAAATTTGGGCAATCTTCTCACTCTTTCTTCATCTTTGTCGAAATTTCACCTATTCTGTGGCCGAATTTTGGTCCTTTTTTGCCCGAATTTTCCACTTCAGAAAATTTTTTTGGGGAGGGGAGGCTGCCCCCTGCCCCCGTCTCGTACACCTATGATGGCTATAACATTGTAGTACACAATGAAATCTGCCGGAAACGTTTAATGTATGGGTCATTAAACAAGTGAATACTTGGTAGATATCAGTGTTGTAGTCGAGTTCGGATGTTCCGAGTCACGAGTCCCTCAAATTTTGCTGACTGTTACACAGACTTGAGTCCGAGTCCGGACTCGAGTTCCAAGTCCGTGTAACAATCCAATAGGGAGAATTTCCAAGCACCAAGTCGAGTCCTTCAAATTCTGTGAGCCGAGTCCCGAGTCCGGACTCGACTGCAGCACTGGTAAATATAATGAAGGTATGATACACAACACACTAGCGGATCTAGACACCAAGACATTTAGCCAGGGTAACCCCGTTGGATAGGGCCTACTTTCGTTTTGGGTATTTCCTTTTTCACTCCGCGAGGAGTAACTGAAAGGCAAACAGTTAACGAAGTCCTCTCGGTGACCATAATTTCAGGACACTGACAAAGAGAATCAGACCAGGAAATATAACAATAGGCGGTAATCGACTTAAAGGTCGTGTGGCATACCACCAAAAAGAGCTGTTTCACAAGTTCACTTGTCAGTTCCTCCAATGAAAGATCCGTTGGAATTATTTCAATGTCTTTTACCGTTCTCAAAATATACGTCTTCGAAGTTTGATGGTTTCTGAAGAAACTCCGTGCCATGTGCAAAAATAATGGTTTGGAGTGTTGCACAGTGTTAAGATTTCTTTTGTTAACCCTATATAAATAATCTCTTATTTACTGATCAGATAGCTTACAGTTTGGTGAGTGATATCATTGTTTCTGAAGGAAAGAATTTTAACTTTCATAATAATTCCCGCCTCAGGGAATAACAATGCTACCAGTGTCCTTGAAATTAAGGTTGAAAAAAAGGCTAACATGAGCCATATATGGTATGTCCATCTCATGATGTCAAATATTTGCATATTTAGCTCATATTTATTCATGATAAAAGTGTGAAATAGAAATTACCCTGTAAAATGGTCAATATTTGATCGATTTTTATGGGAATTGCGGCTATTTTCTGGATATTTAATGCTTTTTACATCAAAATTAAACTATGTTATTTTCATGTCACACAACCTTTAATAGGTATTGGTTAATCTGTTAGTGGAGTTCGCAAATGGCATTAGATGGAAGCTTAGGAGAAACTTTCGGGGTACCGGAGGGATATATTCGATATATGTATCACCACACTTTTTGAATAAGGATGTTGGTTTACACAAGTGCCCCCCCCCCCTCCTTCTTGCCGATTTTTACAAATAGGATAAAATAATAAGCTTTTTACTTCAATACTGTAGTTTTCAAGCCTTTTCAAAATATCGGATAGCACAGCTTTGCACTATAGCCAGATCTTACGTGTACCACTATCCCTCAGCACCCTCCCTCGGGATGGCACTCATGCATGGGTGTAAAAGAAAGGGTCCTTCCGGGTGTTTTCTGTAGGCACACCACTTGAGGTTCCTCTCATGAACTTCTCCCCCTCCCCTTGGGATTTCATCCAGGTTACGGCCCTGATACATGTTGTTCAGATAAGTTTGACGTCCAATATGGTCGGCTTTGTTGTTGTCACATGTATTTGTGACGTCGGTGAAGAACTTCTATACCAGCATCTACCCTCCCCACTTACAATCCCCTTGCACCACCACATCCATCTGCCATTGGTACAAATGCTATTATGAAAAATATTAGTCAACTTACGATACCGTGGTCTTTTTAGTACACATTCCATTTCATTTCTAGACAGTGAAGTGATTGACGCTCAGAGTGAGCTTACTTCCGCTCGGCACGTTGCAATACATTCATTCCATGTGCCTTCTCTCAGTGCCACGTATACATACCGGGTCACTATGTTGTTCACTGAAAAACAAAACCCATTGCCACCTGACACGTAACCTTATATAGCCTACGCAAGTGCCACAAGCACCCTGATTCCTCACATTTACTGACTGTATATGTCCGAGTAAGGCAAACAAAAGTATTGGTGGAAGCATCTATTTAGTGCGTATTTTATGTTGTTTGGAAACAGTTAAAATTCTCATTCTAACGCAGAAAATTTTGTAATATCCCAAAGCTTCTGATAACTTAGTCCCTGAACAACATCTGGGCGTTGCCCCTAGACCCACCACTGACCCTAAAGAGGGTTCTTGGACACCACGCCATCGCAGGGAGTGCCTTTCGCTACCGCCACGGTGGCTCATTCGGGGCGATTGGCTTCTCCAACACACACACGCACACACGTACACACACAACAGGGATGGGAATATATCTTCGCCATGATGGACTTCTAATCCATGCAAAGCGTGCGAGCTCTTCATGTCTTCTATAAGAGTGCATGGAGTTTTAACATAGCTTCTGATAAAAACTGATCACTAATGTAATTTGTTGCAACGTTTCGCTATCTGTGGAGTTCTTCCGGCGTCGACTGGACCTTGCCCTTCAGATCCCTTACGCTTAAGCCTACGCAGCCCAATGGAGTAATACACCCCTGCTGTGTTCCCGTCACCAGCCGTTCTCCTCATCCATAAATCCCTTGCGTTATGAAATAAACCGACAGCTTACGCTAAAAGTCTTACTACCATTATGTTGCCTTACATGTTTAATTCACATTCAGAGTTAATTGACAGCACTTAAAAGCTTCAATCTAGTCCTCTCAATTGTGTAAACACCACAAAGCTCCCAGGGCGTTTCGCTGGTCCCCACCGCTCTTCCACATGTTACCTAATCGGGGCCCTATAAGGAAGCCTAGACCTTACTTGGCGCTCCCGTTATGCGTTACGCCACATTGACTTTTCCAACCCACTGCAGGTTTCAGGAGAAATGAAAACACCGCCGGTGCTGCGAAAGTGTGTAGATGACTTCCAGTACAGACGAAAGATCTCTCCACGTAGATTTCATACAGCTGTGGTTCAGGATACAATCTGCTTAACAAGTTATGTCTCATCAGGAGTCGTAAGACCCCTGGTTTAATCAAGCTTTCATTAAGGCCCCTTTTGTTAAGCTTAGAGCTCATTTTGAGGAGCAGAGCTTCGAGACTTCAGATTAAATCTGACGCAGGACGGCGGGTGACACTTAAAATACTATCAATTGGTAGGTGCTTGCAAATTTATTCATCGGCTATTGTAATAGATTAGTCAATATGCAGCTTCAACTTCAGCTAGCGAGAAATATTCATGACAATATTTAGTTCATTTACTCCAAAAGGGTTTACATACATAGCATTACACTTCACGTGTGACAACCCAATCGCACTTAAATACACAATGTCTTGGAAATACTTGAAGCAGACGTATACTCTTCTGCATGAATTGATGCATAATTGCAATGCCATCTTGATAAGATTTCCATTCTCAAAAGCACATTATGGATACAGTTCGTCCTTAATGTAAAAGCCGTGGTTCTGTGAAATTAATTCGAAATGACACTAGTTTACATTAATAATAAAACATTCCACCCAACCGAAAGATGCTTAAGTGCACTCACAGTTAATCTTTCAAAGCATATTGAAATAGTAGTCGATAAAATTTGCCAGAGAGGTAGAAGAGGACAGATAAACAGGGCCATTGCTTAAAGGGGTATCACCCCCCCCCGGCCCCATTCACAGATTCACTCTGCAAACTTCTGCACCCGTCGGCAAAATGAAGGGAAGGGTGAGAGCAAAAACAACTTCAGCTAGGAGAGAGGAAAGAGAAAGAAGGGACAGGAAAGACGGAAGAAAGGAAACAGAAAAAAAGAGAGAAAAAAGGAAATACGAAGGGAAAAGCCTAGGGAGTGAGGGGCTTCAGGGAGGATAAATTGGAATGTATGTGGGCTGTAGACAACTCATGTTGTCGTTACATTTGAGAAACCCCGTCAAAAACGCATGGGACGTAACCACATTCATTCGGCGGAACTGCACTACAAAATTAATGCGGTAAGTTTCTCAGACATGGCAAAAATTGTTCATGGCAGTATGATATCCTGTCTCTGTGAGACGACAAAATTTTACATCAGTCGTCAAAATGAAGGAAAGATGGGAAAAGAGGGGGATAGCAGAAAACAAGGAAGGCAAAACGAACAGAGTGGCAGTTGAGCATGTTTTTAGGAGGGATTTTTGGGCACCCTTTTCTACCATACTGGCGTCTAGAATTATTCGGACACCCCACTGCATTTGATCTCGAGTCAAACCATTGAATCCTTAGAAAAGGCCTGTATAAGTCATCTGAATTGTGAGACACAGCAACTCGAGTCATGACTTGTACGATGATCCCTCTCGCTTCCCATGCGTGATGATAGACGCTGAATCGCAGTGACAAATTTGTGTTTTAGAGTGCAATTTTATGCATTACACAACGTTTGGGATTAGGGATGGCGCCATGTGAGGAACAGGGGCGGTGACTCCGGCTTTTGGGAGGTGTCACAGGGGGGCATGGCCCATTCGAATTGGAAAATTTTCGATTTTTTTTAATGAACTCAAAGGCGTTTTAGCTATACAATTCTGTAGAGGGTAGGATGAGGTGTGTTTTCGACTGAGTGATGAATCTATTTTAATCATTTTCTGTCACTAATCCTTCCAAAACAAACAAAATTTTGGGAATTCCGCGCGCTCTAACCTCAAATTGTGTTTTTAATACCATTCCAAAAGTATTTGTTCAAATGTACGTTTACATGTGTCATAACAATTCCTTCGGCGCGCTTCGCGCGCAGTTGCCACATTTTTCGCTTAATGCCTGAGTGACGATAATGCACGGAAGTATTCTGGGGAGCACTATTTTCGAAAAACTTGATAACAACCTCAGGCTAGCATCAACACGTGATTTTGTTGTAACCTTGTATTATGAGCAAAATTGTAGCGCAACGTTCATGATTGGAATTATCCTACTCAGTGCACAAGCTCATGCAAATGTCATTAAGTGTATTTTCAAAGAATAAGCATTATGAAACATGCATTTTATTAATCATCTATACCACTTTGCTATGTTTACACTCCTCTCTCGGTCATTGCCTGCAGTGGAAGCTGTACATTTGGATAGTCTCGTTCAAAGTGAGTGAAACTTCTATTTTTTGTGTGCTCTCCTGAAGTGTCCTTTGGATGTCAGTTAAAAGCATCATTTAACTTTCCCATTTTGTAATTATCCCAGAGCTTCCATGACTTGGCCCTGTGCCGGACTCATGGTACCACCACTGGAGAAGTGCTATGTCCTAGCCAAAATGCCACTAAATATTAGCAATTTCATAACATGAAATCAGTTCAAAGCTTTGCCAAAGGTAGCACTATCTATAACTAAGCCACCTTACCTAAACGGAAATTTTCAAGGGGAAGAGTTTCAACCTCTCCACTTACATAATAAACCCTTCCTTTAAACGCATCAAAAATAAGAACAATATTTTTACATATAATCAGTTCAAAACTTTTCCAAAGATAGCATCACTTTGCATCTAAGCCACCATAAACGAATAATATTTTCTCTAAGGGAGAGGGACACCCTTTCGTTAGACCACTCCCTCAGGACGGTACCTTCACACTGGTTACAAAGATAGGGTCCAACCACGAGTGTTAACCCTATCATTCCATAAGGCTTATTCAGTGTAGTTAAGGAGGACTATTTTCAAGAATTTTTAAGTTAGAAGAATTCTCTGTTAAAACCTATATATCATTGGAAAGAGCAAAGATGGGAGATTTGAATGAACATTTTATTTATGTAAATTAATTACATTATGTATACGAATATGTAAATTAGATGTCGTCATAAGCATTTTTTTGTATTTTATGGTGCAGGAGATTATTAGGCATTGTTTAATACCAAATCGTAGGGAATCGGATCAAAAATGAAGAAGATATGATGATTTTATTCTTTGTTTACTTTTTTCATCACAAACTGCCCACACATATAAATAGTAGTACACTGAACTGCATGCATATTGCACACACGTAGCGCGCGTGGGTGAAACGTAAACAAAGCTAACGTCTCGGCTTTGTACGGTAGCTCGTAATGGACGTTTTAGTGAATGAAAATGACAGAGGGTGGGTTGTGGGTTATAATTTTTGTATTGAGAGAGGACTTGGAGGTTAGAAATGTAGATTTAGACCTATTTTCTCGAATTTTTGAAAATAGCATTTGTCTATATCTTCAAGCCACTCTTACTCACCCTATCCCTGCCATTCTTTCTGTTCCTGGTAAGTTAGAAGGTAAGAATGCTTGTAATGAACATTTTGGCGTTTGAATGAAAAAAATCGGACTTTTCGTTGCAGAGATGTGCTTTTTGAGCACGGACCCTACTTTTGGGCCCGAAAAGTCCTTTTTTGGCCTATTTTTGAAAATTATATTTGAAATATCTCTGAACTCCCTATCCCTAACATTTATTCATCTCTCACGGTGTTTGTTTAGGTTCCAAGGTATTCAAAAAAAAAAACTGAGTAGGGTAGCATTTCTAAAGTGTCTGATTTTTTTCAAAATATACTTCATTCTTAGCATTTTTTTATTTTTTTTCAATGTAAACAAGTGTTTAACGAGGTTTTGTGAAAAAATCACCATACATCCCCCAAAAATGGTGCGTTTCGATAGATCTTTTTGTTGGCTTCCGTTTGGTGGTTAAATGAAGGCTGTTGGATGTTGCATGACAAAGTTATAATTTAAAAAATAAGAATAATCTGTTTGCCTCTGGCATGCAACTTATGGAAAAGGTATTAAGAAATATACCAATAAGTAGAACGCAGTAGCCTAGGTAGAATACAAATATGCATGTTTAACACCTACTTTCTGAGTTTATCTGAGATAAAATTACGACATCATCTCATGTGGTGCCCCCACATCATCAAATCCTGGCGGCGTCACTGGACAGGGGGTTATATCAAATCCACGTAAAGAAAGAAGTTTCCGGTTTTGTCGAGGATCCTTAGTAAATGCGATAAAGTAAGTTATACCCGACGTACAGTTTACTTTTTTTACTCTCAAGGTGGGCGGATTCTACTATAAAACCCTAAAAATTTTGGCGCCCTTCACGTCGTTGCTTTTGGTATTCGCTGTTCCATTTCTGTAATAGTTTCGTTCCATATGATTAAGCAGTACAGAACATCTTGTACCAAGCCAACTTTAGATATTTAACAATTTTCTGTCAAGATCGGAAATTAAATCCCCAACCGCGTAGTTCTTCGCACTGTGCGACACAGTAAGCGGTGACGTCGAGTTTGCCAATCATCAGGCTGTCTGGCTGTAGGGTCCCGGTACAAAGTATGTTATCACCGATTTGGACCAGCCACCCTGACAGCTGATGAATTTTACTCTGAATGTAAACCGAAACCGTTTTGAAAGCAAAAGTTTCGCCATGCTCGTACCTTACGTGGGGGAGATTCATATAAATATTGTCATGGGATTATCTATTTAGCTCATTTCATCCCACGTGTATTTCTATCCCATGAGTTAAAAATATAAGAACACCATGTCATGCGCATTGGACTGTTCCATGACG
>WURT03070224.1:0-32150 GCA_009936505.3 Holothuria glaberrima
TGGTGGTGGTGGTGGTGGTGGTGGTGGTGGTGGTGGTGGTGGTGGTGGTGGTGGTGGTGGTGGTGGTGGTGGTGGGGTATTTCAATAACCCTATTTTTAATTTTAAAATCTGTTTCAGAATGTTCTTTTACAAGTTTAAAAGAAGGACCTCTGGAAATATCCCTTCCAGCACTAAACTTCAGCATATTAGAAGTAACCTTTCTATCACAAAAACTATAAACGACTTATAGACATTAGTTACATCTCCATTCAACCTTCTTTATCCGAGAGTTAACAAATTTAATTTTTGCAGCCTCTATTGGTGTTATAATTCCTTCCACGATAGAGCAAGTCTTGTAGCGAGTGTCTAACAACCCAATTTACTGTTTCAGGTGGATTCTAAACACTGGAAACACACTCCAAGTGTGGTCTGACCAAACAGACAAGTAAAAGACTCCTCATATAGGTGTGCGATTTTCTTATGAGACCCATTATTTATTAGCCTTGTTCATCTGAGCTTGGTAATGGTTAGAAGTGTGCCATTTTTATGATCCCTAGTAATCCATTACAGTTTTCATGAACTTAATCTCATAATCACCCTTATGCCACAAACATGAAGCTTTTCTGTAACATTGCTACGATAAACAGGAAGGTTTGTACGCTTATGTTACCCGTTTATGTTCATCGTAAGTTCCTAGCACGGAAAATTATCAAACACTCATACCTGATACAACAACATCGAAAGAACAGCAACGTTCATTTGTGTTAGACCGATCAATACTACTTGCGAACCAGTATATAACATGATGAACACCAGGACCAAACTCAGATCCTTCGCTGTGCGTACTTTGAGAAGCAGTACCACAGTTTGGCTCGTCCCATGTTACAGAAACTGTTGCATCAGCCAATGAAACGCGACGAAAAATTGTGCCTGGGCAGTTATCAATGCCTATATTATAATAAAGAAAAGGAAAAATTGATTTTCCAAAAATGTCCAAGTTTTTTGAAAATGTTATTCTTCGTTACGAAATAATGGACTGTGTTGCGGGCTACCAAATGTCGACCATTTCTCGGAGCAACTCCTGACATCATTATTCATGTGGAAAGTAGGAATTAAGCTTACTGTGCCAAAACTTGAACTCGAACTTGCCTGAAAGTACTATTTCTATGATTTTTTTCTTCCACTCGCACCCTAGAGAAGAATTTTAAAACGAGATACTTCCACTAGGTCATCACTTTTCGAACTAGTGCTTTAATTGTCCCACTTTGTATATGTAAGATCTATCCCTTACAGTCATAAGATTACGAACCAGGCTGGGGTACAACCGCCTCCCAAAGAATTAGGAAACAATCTTTTCCTCGGGCAGTGTTTTGAGGAAAATTGGGCAATTTTCTCGGGTAGTGAAAGATGATCTCAGGCAAACACGGCTCAGATCTCTTAGAAAAAATGTCCTGTCCATGCTTACAGTATACATAATGACAAAGTCTTCATCTTTACAATAAGTCAGTATAGCTTACAACTGAAACTTTTTATTTATAAGTATTTCATCCATACATTTTCCAACTTTTTAGAATGAAAACATGAAAGGAGAGACTTTCGTGAGGAACTGCAAACCTTCATAAAACTGGCCAACTTTTGTTTTCCTAGTTTTGCTGATGGGTGCACAGTTCAAGTGAAGCAGTGAGCTCGAAGGTACAAATGATTGACACTTAAATCTACAGAAATACATTTCGGAGCTCCTTGCAACCGCCTTAGGCAATGGTGTCGGTTACATGCTATACCCCGCTGAAACAACAGAATGATGGGGTCTAAAAACAGCTTTTTAGAGTAAGCATAACAACATGTAATTCATTTTAATATCGTTTAGAAGAAATTACTGAAGTGCAAATTACAAAATGAATGGATTATGACTCTAGCATAACTAAGTGGAACGTCTGTTCACACTTGGTCTATAACTCAAGTGTTGAGTTGATGATGTGATATGTGTTCAAGTTTAAATGCAAAATAACAAAATATTGACTTACTCGGAGTGCCCGCTTGAGCTGTGTCAAGGTAAAAGAAGGTAAGTAAGAAGACAGCCAGCCGTAGGAACATGTTGGTGGTTCACTATGGTGGGATCGTAGAGCTATTTTGGTGAAGCTTTCATGGATAAGCTGAAACTATAGTGAAATGACTCTTTTATCGAACTTCCTTCTGAGTTTCGTGTATTATGAGTCATATATACTTGCAACTGTTTTTCCTGTTCCATATGTGGTTAGCAACTACAAAGCGATAACTACTGGCCCTTTTCACTGTTTTCGTCAGGGTGTACTCAATTCGTAACCTCGTTTTGTCTTTTTTAATGGTTCAGATGTCAAGTTCCGTGAGATCTGAAGTCTACTTTGACAAGTTATCAATTAATTGTCACGGATGGATGACTGCTTTTAGGAAACACACTTTCTGTTCAACATGTAGTACCGCTTACAGGCTTACGTTTCAATATTTTGTCAGATCTAACTATCATCCCCTGACTCATGACAGTGCGTCAGAGCAAAAATCCGAAATGTTAAATTACAAAAGCGGATTTAGGTGGAGTTAAACTGCAATGGGCCCGCTCTAGTCCCCTTTTAAGATAAAAAATAATGTCAAATTAGTGTTTATGGAAGTGAAGATTTCTTTTACCTTGTTGTGATTGATAGACCCTCAGAAACCGGGGAACTACACTCCTGAAATCCCTGTTATATAGACATATCTTAGGTGTTATAATGAAGATGTTTGACGGGGGGGGGGTAGCCCAGACGCGATTCCTCGACCTTGACCCCCTTCCCACACCAAAACATCATATTTCATCAGTTTGATTTTTCCTATTTTAACTTGAGCAACAAAAAATAAAAATGTTCAAAAAAAAAGAAAAAAGAAAGACAACATCAGCACCAGTGACCTGTTTCATAAAGGGTTAAGATCAATCTTAAGTTTGATTTCAATAGTCAATCGCATGTCAGATCAAACTTAAGATCGATCGTAACTCTTTATGAAACAGGGGCCAGATCTGACAACGGCCAAGAATGATGTTTAATTTAAGGAGCATTTCTTTGCCCCTTCTGCTTAAGTTCCCCCTCCCAACATATATATATATATATATATATACAAGATAGATATAGATAGATAGATATTGTATATGATGCACTGATCTGTACAGTCAGACACACAACATCAACACCAGATCTGACAAAGAATGATGTTTGATTTAAGGAACATTTCTTTGCCAGTACTGCTTAAGTCCCCCCCCTCCTTCAATATATATATATATATATATATATATTGTATAAAGTGCACTGATTTGTGCAATCACACGGTTTCCATATTTTAAAACATAGCCTACTTCTCGATTTTCATCCTCAAATTTCCAGCCGTCGAGTAGTTATTTCCCGATTTCGAGAAAAGGACGGTCGTCTACCGTACCGTACGTATTTGCACAAAGCAGGAAGAAGGACGCAAAACGCCGCTTGCTGCATTTTATCTCTATTGACTTCAAATTAAACGTATAAATAATTTTAACTTATCTGGGTATTATGGTTAATTAAGTTTCCTGCAAGTTATTTCTCAAAAATGTCTGATTTCCTAAAAAATATCCCGAACTCAATGGTAATTCCCGAAATTGACCGTTTGGGAAAATTTCCCTGAGAGTTGAAATAATGACTTTTTGTAACATCGGTATTGACCTTGATAGATGTGTTATTGATAGCTTTTTCTTGTAAAATAATCAGATTATTGTATTACAGTATGATTCGGACACGATTGTGTTTTCATGACATCAGATAAGCATACGACAGGGCCTACTTTATTAAAGTACATATCTATTTTATATGTATTGAACGCTATCGAGATCATTGGGGGCCAAAATGACATTTGGCCCCCACAAAAAAATATTGAGGGGGCCAAGGCCCCCTGCCACCCCGGTTTCTATGCCACGGGCGGACTCTGAAAAAGCCTTCAAGGTTGATCTCCACTAAAAACCTGGATCCGTACCTGAATAAGGTCTTTCGTGTTCCTGGAATAATATAAATACCGATACAAGTGGAAGTTTAAAAGGGTAAACGACCAATGTGTCCTTTCAAATATTATGAAATTCAATAGAGACTTCTATCTGGTTCATGTTTGGTAGATCGTATATAAGTATTTTGTTTATCAGTAAAGTTTCAGTGGTGAACACCCCCAGCCCCTTCCCATCAATTCACCCCATTTGCGTAATTCAAGTCATATAAAGATCGTGCCGATTGATATTTCTTGGGTGATCTTCTCAGAAGGCATGTGATGACATATACTAGATTGCGAAAATTTTGTGAGAAAAAAGAATCTTTACAAAATTCACACACTCTTCTTTTTTAAGTAATGTCAGTTTGAAGTTTTTTAGTTAAACCAGCAAAATTCAGACTCGCACGTTAAAAACGTTCCGGGACGTTGTTGAACTAATATTGGCTATATTATAAAGCCTGCAAATCTTGATAAATTGTTCGGGTGTTTCTTTGTTTTTTTTTAAACAGTTGCTGAGCAACCTTTAACCATGACATATTTAACAAGACTAGCAAATACCATTGTCATACGTTCCTTTTGTCATAAGTTCCTTCTTTATAAAAAGTTAAATATAACGGCAATCCTTACAGGAAAGGCAACAAGTAACAGTTTTTATTCATTGCCGAAGGCGAAAGTAATCTATGCAATCACACTGACATGTGTACATATGTGTGGGTGGGTGTTGTGTGTGTGTGACGCTTGGCTTGTAAAGCACGATATATCAAGATAGCAACTGGATACTTCTCATACTTAGCATATGGATTAACCACATTAAGACAAATATCACTATTGTTTTGATGGAAGTCAATGGTCATGTCAGGTCACCAGAGGTCATAAACCGAAACCTTATAAACATGATGTATCTGGGTAGGAAGCATGAATGCTTTTCATACTTGGTCTGTGGATGCTTTATAGGCAGAAAATAAGCCCTATTGTTTTAGTGGAGACCAGAGGTTACCTGAGGTCACCGAAGGTGAAAATACTGAATCCTTTAAAATTGCTTGAAAAATGATATCTCAAGATATCAGTGATGGACACTTTTCATACTAAGTATACAAATTTATCATGTTAAGAGGAAGAACCCTGCTGTTTTATTGGAATGTCAAATCCGGTCAGATGAGGTCAACAGGGGTCAAAAATCGAAAACTTTGAAAAAACTCACTCGATATTTCAAGACAGAGAATATGTCTACGTTTTATACTTGGTAAACAGATTTGTCATTTAAAGAGAGAGAACTCCATGGGATTTGTTGGAGGTCAAAGGTCATCTAAGGTCAACTTAGGTGAAACTATGAAAATATCGTTAAGTAATTGACAGTGGGCGGTACTTCCAAATTTTGTCGTTTCTTGACCACCGAATAGTAAGGCCTGATTTTTTGTATCATTCCAAAGATAAAATTTTAGAGACCATCATAAGCTTTATTTCAAGCCTAACTATTACAGTAATTCTAATTTTAATCACCTAATCATGAACATACGCGAAGGATGCAGTGACTACGAGATGATTAGAAATACTATTTGTATAACGAGTTTGTTGAAGTGTAGTGGAAAGTGCTTGGTTTCCCACAAAGACGACCCGGGTTCGAATCCCATCTAAGACACTTCCTTTGTTCATTTTTGTTATTGAATTTTTGGTGGAGTTCACAGGTTATGTGATGTCACCAGAGCTCATATTGTGAAATCATCTTAAACCATTTTATCTCAAGGAGGATAAATTTGAGGGATAAACCTAAGAGTAACGAAACATTTCCTTTCGACAAGGAATCACTGCATTTGGGCTTTCTGATTGGATTCTTTGCCGAAGGCAAAAGGTATCTGTGCAACCACGATGGCTTGTGTATTCGTTTGCTTGTATGTATGTCCGTGTCTTTGTGATGCCTTGCTTGAAAATACGATATCTCTAGATAAAAATAATTTTTACTGTTCATACTTGGTAAATCGATTTCTCATATTTACAGGAATAGCCCGGTGGTTTGTGACGGTGGTAAAAGGTCATGCCAGGTCACCAACATAATATCTCAGAGTAGAAAGCATGGCATAATTTTCATACGTGGCTTGTACATACATTATATCTAGCAGAAATACCCTATTGTTTTTAGCGGGGGTGAAAGGGCTACATGAGGTCATTAGAGGTGAAACAATGAAAATTTGGAAATTGCTTGTAAATGTTGTAGCTTAAGATGCCAATGATGGATTCCTTCATATTTGATATTCGGTTTGTCATATTAAGAGGAACCATTCTTCTACAGTGAAAGGAAGTCAGAGGTCACCAGAGGTCAGAAACTGAAAACTTGAAATTTTACTTCTCAAGAAAACATGTTGGTGCATAATTGTCAGTGGATGAATCCTATCGTGTTTAACAGAGGTCAAAGGTTACCTGAGTTCATTAGAGACTAAATGGTGGAAACCCCTGAAACTGTTTCTTGACATGATATTTTACGAGGGATATCAATGGTGCATTCATATTTAGCATAAGGATGCCGTCATATTGAACAAAGGAAGTGTAATGCTTATGTGGAGGTCAAAAGTCATGAAGGGTCACCAGAGGTCAAATTGTGTAATATGAAGGGTTTACTCGATAGATCTCACAGGTGGCTTTCCTTCCATTTGTCGGGGTACATACTATACTATCTTGATCAGTTTTCGGCTGATGAATTTGGTTTCACTGCTGGTCTGAACTACTCCTGCACGGACCAGTTAAAAAGCTGAATTTGCTTGCTTTGGTTGAATCTGTTCAAGCTGTTGAAGCAATGTACATCAGTTCTTGCTCTTATTATTGCAAGATTCTTTTTGGGCGGTGTTTCAGGTTTAAAATTCGCCTGTAGTGGGAGGTAGCCAGGTGTCAGTTTGAAACTCCGGGAAGTGAAAGAAATACTTAAAAATATTTTCAGAGGCAAGGAATCGCTAAGTCTTTAGACTTTCTGTTTATGTTTACACTTAAAGTACACACAAAGTTTATTCAAAGACTCAGAACGGATAAGTCTGTGTTTTATTATGATGAAAGCTTAACAGTCTCCATTAAGTCGATGTTAATGTTCCTGTAATTATGTATCACAGGTCAGACCTTTGGTCAGTTACGACGCTAAGCTATCATGAATGTGGGAGACCCCTATATAGAGTTCTTCATAATTAACATTTTAATTCAAAATTTTGGAACCATACAATCAGGAGGTTCATTTTAAATGAGGAAATTCTGTATAAATCTTGGTTGAAAAATCCACCGGAAAGTTAACCGACCTTAGGTGGTACAGAAACTCTGGACTACTTAGTTTCATTTCCTCAAACCTAGTATCCAATCCGTCACAGCCATTACAAATGAATAATAAGACCTATAATATGTGTAGGCGTATTGGTGAAGAAGTTTGTATAAAGAGAGCTACAAACATATAGTTCTATTGACGAAGTTAAGAATTATTTCGAGTTACACAATAGTCAAAGATAGTAAACTAGCCAATACTAAGCCTAGTAAAATGTACAATCACATTTTAATTGGAGTTTTTGTTGTTATTGTTGTTGCTGCTGCTGTACTGTACTCTTGGTGTACAGAGTTAAAATGATCCGATTGCTTCAAAAAGTAAAGCATTCTTCAACTTTTTCTTAAAACGGGCACTCTCTGACTATTTGAGTCCGCCCATGTGAAGTTATACCACAACATGATACTGACCTCAACACATTTTATGTAGCATGAAATATCGCAATAAAGTGGTTCACCGACATACAGGTTTATTGTGTGAGTTCTTTCATGTACATCAAACCTACCCATGACAATTGTTTCTATGTTCACGCGGGTAAAAACGTGAATAAATGTGTATGATTCATTGTTTACACTTCTCTCCCCACATTGATAACCTGTCAGTCTAATTCTTTGTCAAACATTTCTAAGACTGAGATTTTCGTTGAGCATACAAAGATATTGTGAGAGCACTTAATGAACGGTACGTAATACACAAGAGCTTGAAAGGGAAGTTTCGCTCTCCTGGACCGTCAGTCGATCACAAAGGCGTGGCCAAGTCATGACTACTGTTACCCTGTCTCTTCTATACCAATTACCCCAGGTGAATTTTCCCCAACGTAAAAATCGGAACTGTCAAGAGTGGGAATATTCTGGGGTAGGAATTGTCCGAGGGTACGTATCCGGGAAAAAATTGTCCGAGGGAAATGGTCTCGGTGGAAATTGTCCAAGGAAAGTTGTCTGGAACCCAACAAGAATAATACCAAGGACCGTGGGCGACTGGTTAACACTGCAATCCTCCTGCTCGATTCGTTTTGATTTCCCCTCTTCCTCCATTAGGGAAATTTCTATTAAATTCTTTGAAAGGAGCCCTGTATTATGGATATTTACAGGTTAGAATCCTGAAGTGGCAGTGGCTTCATGCTCCCTCGAGCAGCAGTATCCAGGGCCCGGTCCACCGCAGGGCCTTACAAGAAGTCTAGGGGCAAAGTCCTATGCAATCCATAGGCCAAGCCCATGGAAGCTCTGGTGTATCACAATATTGTTGGTTATTTAGGGTGGAGTATACTAACAGTGGCGTTGGATGTTCGAATAAAATCAAACATTTGTCCAATTCTATTCATAAAGGCTTTCAAAGGTTAGTCGAGATGGTGATGCAGGTGGAAAATGCGTAGGTGGAGTGGAAGATGATAATTTGGCAAAGGGAGTTGTAATCATAATGCCAGTACATCTAGCCTGCAGAAAGTAGGGAGGGGGCTAATCAACTACAACGTTGGGCTCTTAACCTTGAAAAACGTGTTAAATTGTTATAGCAGGGTGTGCCTTCACATCGAAATAAAAACTTTTTTCACCATTACGTTCTTCTTCTTATCCTGTCTCCCTTACTTTCCTTCTTGATTTTCTGCCTTTTTTTTTTAATTTAAAATTAAAGAAAAGAACAGAAAAGAAAGGGGGCTTTTTGTAGTTGTTACATGTCCTTTCGAAAAAGTGCCTGACCGGTCCTCCATCATACACGCCCTTTCCTACAATTCCTTTTGGTTTTGTGTCGTTTTTTCCATCTCCTTGTGTGCTTCTTCATCTTGCTTTTAAAAGGCTTCCAAATCAAAACCGATAGTACCGAACAGAAATTTTCTGTGTGCTAAATGGCTTGTTTGGTAACGCAGCTGTCATTGTCGCTTATCCTCTTTTCAGAACGTACTATACTTTAAAAAATATTTTTGTCTGACTCCTATCAGGGAGGTGGTATTAGCCCTCCCTGGTCCAATAAAGGTCCCGTCCGTTCCAGGTTAATCGGCACAGGTATCAAGCAGTCGTGCACCGGACAAGGGTCCTCAAAATCTCACAGGCTTTTAGGAAAATGACTGAATAAGAAATGGGGAAAGGCTAGGCTTGTCCGTCGAGGACAACGCTAAATAGTGGTCTCAGACCAGTATCAAGGCCCATTAGTACAACCCTTTCCCATTCTCCATTGACCACTGTTATAATTCTTTCACTCTGGAAAATTCCTGGTCAAGAAAAATAGGGGAATCTCGCATGAACTCCTCGTCGATCAACTTGGAAAAGGGTCCTTGATGAACCCAGTGGCTTCTTCGACTTAAATTAGGAACTTATTAACAAAATTAATTCTTAGGTTGCTCATGAAAGAATGCTAGCCAATCTTTTAAAAGTTAGTTCGGGTTTGCTTCATTGACTGTGCCATAGTGGTAATGTGGTTTGAGACAGTACTGTGCAGAAAATGAAGCTGTACTCACAAAATATCTGCTTTAACAATAAAAGCGTGCACCAAAGACGGAATCGGAATTGGCTCTGAATAGAGTTAGGTGGACTCGTATACAGCCCTACAAAATCCATAGATTAAGGTCAGTTCTGGTACTGTACAGGGCACCTCTTGAAACCGACCCGGTGAAAGACTCATTTAGGCTCCCCTGAGGAAAAGTGACATTTATTTATCACCTAATTGAGGAAGCTTTTACTTCTCCTTCCGTTAGACACATTTATAGGAGCGGTGAATCGTTCACAATGATGTAAAGACAATGCATATTACACATTAGCACGCAAATGTCTGTATTTGTCTGCAAATACTAAGCAAGGCATCATTCGAGTCCACCTAATCCGATTCAGAGCCAATTCCGAATCCAGAGGCCACAATTCCGAGTCAATTCCTTGTCCGGCCGTTTGAGGATGTAGCATATTAAAGAAATGGTTTTTAAACTATTTTTTTTTTCAAATAAAGATTACTAAAAGGTCAGTTTTAGGAGTCAATTTTATAGTCTGGCCTACCCTGTAATACGGGTCACTATGTTTAACTATTCACAATAATAATTCAACCTAAAGTAACATTCATATAAAATTCAATTTGTGGACTCGGCTGGAATCAACTCCGCTTTGGAGTCTAGCAACAGCCCAGGCCGGGCCAATTCTTATTCCAGGACCTCTTTCCCATGCCAAATGGACCAGGCCAGTAAAAACCGAACTGAGTCCGAGTCTGAAACCTGGCGTTACAGCTCTAATCCTTAGCCTACGGCTCTGATTAATTTAGGAAAAATTGCACGTTAAGTGCGCAGAATGCACTTCTGAGCATGAAGCAAGAGCAAAGTGGTCTCATACTCATTAATTAGGGCAAATTGTTGTGTCTTTGATTAAATCCTGAAAGAAGGGATAAAGATATCTACCCTCTTCCTCCTCTACCAAATTATTAGAGTGTACCTTGCCCTCGCCATTTCCTTGTTACCCACTCAAAATTATCCTGAAATAAAAAGGTTCTGACAATCGTCTCAATCGCCCGCCAAAGTATGCACTGTAGGTGTCATGTCAATTGTGTAAGGGATATTTGTCATTCAGCTCACAGTGACACCTAATTATAAATTCCTTCAACAGCAAATTTACTTAGTGTAAATTACTGTTAGCTTTAAGTTCAAACAATGGTTGTTTCGCTGTATATGATATATATATACTGTTGACGATTATAAAGGACTGGTGGAATTGAGCATAAAACCAAGCTTCACAACTAGGTCACAAGAAAGGGTATTACCCATGTAATTTTACTTGCAATTTTACTTAGTGTAAATTACTGTTAGCTTTAAGTTCAAACAATGGTTGTTTCGCTGTATATGATATATATACTGTTGACGATTATAAAGGACTGGTGGAATTGAGCATAAAACCAAGCTTCACAACTAGGTCACAAGAAAGGGTATTACCCATGTTTTCACCTGTTTTCAATACGATGTAATTTCCCTGGAAACGATAAATGCAACAGTTACAAATTAAACAGTGCAGATTATTATATGAGATTCTGCTGAGTTTTTTCGGATGAACACGGACAAAATTATCAGCTATGTAACTGGTAGCTTCTTGCCTACGTAGCAAGGATGTACGGTATATTCTTTGATTAGCCATCTCTCGAGATCCGGGGAGCCTTGCAGAGGGCATATAAACAGAGTCCACGCACCCTGGTATGTAACTATTAAATGACAGAAACACCATTTTCCACTCCAACTTTCTACTCCTCTCCCTTGCCTAAACACTAGTGCTGTGTACTTTTATCTAAGTACGAGTACCCCAAGTACTTAAAGATCCTAGTAATAATTATGTACCAGTTTACCAATACAGCCTTCGGGATTCCTGAGTTTCAGTACTTTATGTTCCGAGTACATTTGATTTCTTAAAAAAAAAAAACACAAGCCGTTAAACCTCATCTAACTAACTAAAAAACAAGACTTCCATGGGTACTGTTATGGTATAGCCGGTAATCTTATCGTTTAAACAATAAGTTTGAACAATTACTTTCAAACAATGAAAATACTTCCACCATTTTGCATCTCAGTCTCTTCCGAAATCAAAATTTTCTTCGTGGAAAAGAGGGTCGGTCCGGCCTCAGGATGATCATTCGTCACCTATATTCATAAGTCAATTAGATACACACACAAAGATCGATCTTTAGGCTCAGTTGACGATTAATTAACTAACGAATGTTTACTAAACAGGCCAACGGCAATATAAAATTTGCGGAACTGATGGTTAAAAGCTCAAAACTTTGACAAATGGGCCAAGCGACATTGCCGTCCCCACTAACTATCGAAATTTGACGCCCATACACCTGTGCGATAACAAAGTATCGAAACTAGCGTAACACTGACTGGAGTGCATATTCAGAAGTTAATATCCAGTAGGATCCGAACTTTGATTTTATCCAGTGATGTCGTCGAGGCCATAGTTTTCGAAGCAAAATCCGAGGCCACACGTTCACGAGCTTGTATCGAAGCTGGCCTTATATCGAGGTCGGACCTCCAGACCTCCACTGACAGGAGTGGCGCCAGCTGGGGACAGGGGGTCATGACTACCGTCGGAGAATGCTGCCTCGTCGGAAAATCCCCTACAGGAGGACAAATTCTGTGACTACGAACCCCAAATTTTCTGCTAGGTTCGCATACTGTAGAGTTGCTTTGCTCATTTTCTTCCACATTTTTTCCCGGAAATAATTTACTTCTGGATAGTTCCTACCCGGAAAATTCTCGCCGAGGACAGTTATCATACGGACAACTCGTCCTCAAGCAGTTCTCATCCTGTACAATTCGCACTTTTCTGAAGAGGGTGTTTGACTGAGGGGACCTTGTCTTGGTTAGAAATCATCCGAGGGGAATTGTTACAGGATGAGGGTGGGGTTGTTCGTTAGCAATTTTATGGGGTTAGCCAGTGGGGAATCGTCCCGGTAAATATTGTCAGTAGGAGTAGTACAGGAGGAAACCCGGAATCCAGCTGGCCGGATCGTCGGTTGTCGGTAGCTGATAGGTACTTCCTTGTCAAAACTATTCTCTGCAATTAAGGTTGAAAGCAGTGCAAAAATTCCTCAATGAATGGTGTTCGTTTCTTGACATCTGAACTCGTTTAGAAGTACAAGCTACCCCTCATTAAAAACGGTCTCGAAGCTGCATTTGACACAATTTTATTTTATTTACCATGATCGTAGAAAAGTTGAAAAGAGAGAAATTCTGTTAATAGTTAAGTTGGTGGTTCCCGCGGGGCACTTCACTCAAAATCTATTTCCACGTTGAAGGACATACTTCGAATAATACTTTAAAAGTCATCTGCTCCATTTTCTACGATGACTCCATACATAATTGCAAATACACAATCAGCAACATGGTCTATACTGCCGTCTCCCTTCTTTATTAGGGACTACATTTGTCATGTAATATTTCCGTCGTAGGAAATCTCTTGAACTATTTCTTGAATAACTGGTGTCCTTCTTTTAGTAGGGGGGGGGGCAATATAATTTTTGTGTGTAAGTCAGTTTAGCATTTGGGTTATATGTGCTCCATGTATGGTATGTGTCTACCAATCAAGTAGGTTTGGCCATGTGTCTCTGTTTCCTCTCCGTCGAGATACTTGTAAGCGATATACACGACTCTGTCGGTCTTAAGAGTGATCTCTGTGACTATTCCTGACCCTTGCTTATCCAATACACCCTTTAAAAACACTCTAATCTCTTCCTTCAGAAATCACTTGTAATGAACTACTAGAGTTCTTATTGATCAAAATACGAGTTAATGCGAATCTGTGACGACGGCAAAAGACGAGTTAATGCGAATCTGTGACGACGGCAAAGGGCACCATGAAAGCGTCGGTTGTCTGAATACCTTCTTTGACAAGAGGAACGCGTGAAGCAAAGAGAACAATCATAACTGTTTGTTGGCGTAGGCCTAAATTTTCCCTTCTGCTTCGTACTGTGCAAACACCTTCAAAAGTCGGATATCACGCAGAGTTCAGTGTGGAAGGGGAGCTACCTAAATTTTAAAGTGCGCCTTAGACCGTTAGCAGCTTCATGCACCAGACTTACAATACCAACTCCCGGGAACGAGTAACAGGTAAAGGGCCTTGAATACAAGTATAAGTACCAGTACAAAGGCCTGGGTACGAGTAGTAAGAGTACCTGATTTTGAAAAACTCTGAGTACGAGTACGAGCACAGTCACGAGTACAGAAAAATGTAACCTAGTATGACTACAAATACACCTCTGAGTACACATACGCAGAACTTAGGCTAGAGTAAATACCACAACAGTAATTTACAAATGTCTGTAAGGAAACTGTTGGTCTGTTCGTAAACCTGTTAAAAATAAATTGCTGCATTTGTTTTAGAACTAGCCTACTTAGACTACTAATCATACTTCATTTAGTTGAGGTTGTTGTTCTCACAGTTTACTTTTGTCATCAATTACATACGGTAGGCTATTCGTACACTTGTCAATTTGGTTTCTATATTAACTGTAATAGACTGGTTATTCATGTTGAAATTCTCTTCACTATCCCTTCTTTTCTTAGTTTTGACTTCCCCTCTAGTTTGAACTCACCGTTCAGGTAAAATTCCCTGGAAGGGGGCTCTTCTTCCCACCCCCTATTAGCTATCGCCAAAACCTCTATCCCACAGACGTTGCGCAAGCTAGGATATTTACTAGCAGGGTTTTCGATTGCAAGGATGGACGACATGAATACCTGCGAAATTTGATGTGAAACTAGCCAAACCACAAATATATGAAACTATGCCACATTTGTATTCTTCTGACTTTCATTTTTCCGTATTTTCCAATTAATGAGAGGAAATAACATTTTCACTTGACCTGATTTTCTGGATAAGTAAATACTACGGGCCTAGATCATTTGTTGTTACTTCCTGAATACAAAAATGTATTATTTATCAGACCAAACCAAACCATGAAAGGATAACAATCTAACTCCATAACGCGCTTAGTGCGTCGAATTTTGGATCACACTGGCAAATCTGGTGTGGACTACCACATTAAAGCAGTATAAACTATCAAGGTGCATATACGGAGAAAGCGTATACCCGAAGCGATGCATGTCTCAAATTCCGACGGCTGGATTAGATCTTCCTTTATGAAATTTGAAAGAAGTGGAAAAATGTTCATCTGGTTCTAAAAAAAGGGGGATTTCTAACAAAAGTTTGCGCAGTACTTTGTCACATGGTTGTTTCTCTCTTCTCATCTTAGCAGCCCCTTGTAATCGACTTTCCTCAAGGACAGTCAATATTACCAGTATTGTATAGTAAGGTAGGAAGGTAGGCATGGGGTTCGCTCATGTCACGGAGGCTTGCTGAAAAAAGGGCGAATCGTTCGAACCCTGATCCAACTTCGAATCTCAATTTTTTAAGACTACAAAGGGGACAGAAATCTGTCTTGGTGCTGACTTGAATGGCCTTTCATCAATTCGCGCACGACTCTTTGCCTTTCGGTATACAAATATAGACTCCTTTTGCTTATCGTGTGAGTTTAATTTTGCTTAGTGCGGAAGTTTCCGCAGATGGGCCAATAAGCCAGTTCAAAGTTACAACCGCGCATGCTCAGAAGGGAAACATGTGGAGGGTATAGCATAAACGAGACAATCGCTCATAGAGGTACTGTTGCAGTTTTCACTCAAACCTTCGGAACTTATTCAAACCCAGTGGCGTAGCCATGGGGGACAGGGGGCATTGTCCCCAAAGTTTTTTGTAACACGTTCTTGCCCCCCAAATAATTTCAAGCGATGTGTTAAAAAAGAAAAAAAAAACAGGAAGAGTTTTCTTTATTGAATTATACATACTGCTACACGCTGCACTGCACGGGCTTCAGCACAGTAAGCAGTGGCATTAGCAGGGGGCCATTGGGCCATGCCCCCCCCCTCACGGATGCCAATTTTTTTTTTAGATACTAAAAAATACGTAATTTTGTAACATAAATTTTACTTCAAAAGGTAGTGGCACCAGATTGCATGTAAAGATACTTATTTTTTCAAAAATTTTTAAAGAGGGGAGGGGGCACACGTCCCTTAACCCTCCCAGGCCGGGGATCACTGATGCCCTTTTATTTTAGTTTCAAAAACTACGCAAATTTTGTACAAATTTTACCTAAAAAGGCAGCACATGTGGCACCAGATTGCATGTGAAGACACCAAATTTTTCAAAAATTTTCAAAGGGAAGGGGGGACATCCCCTCCCTTTAGACCCCTCCCCAGGTCGGCGATCACTCAACATACTGCATGCCCCCCCCCTCTTGAGAGAAATCCTGCCTACGCCACTGACAGTAGGTGCATACAAAGCGTCGGGAGAACCACACATTCATACATGTATTTTGGTTGGCCCCCTTGAGAAATGCCTTGCCCCCCTAACAAGGAAAGTCTGGCTACGCCACTGTTCAAACCTGAACCAATTCGCTTCATTCTGTGATTTGTTTATTGTCCTGTGTATCGGAGTATCTGTGAAGTTTCAGTCCGAGTCAGCAGAATAAGTAGCTTTCTAGGAGTGAGCTTCGAAAAAACGCGTACACTGTTTTTATTGTGCGTATCTGTGCTTCTACCCCCTTTGACCTATGACATCATGTCAGTATCATTAACTCTAACTCTGCACGACGACGGGTCACCCTCCTGAACTGACTTATTATCAATTTGGATTACATAAAGAAGAGACAGCTATACACTGGTTACGATTCCTGAAAGTGGTGGCGTCTTACTAATGGTTAAATTTTGTAATAGTTATGGCTTTAAGCAAAGGCAAAGCATTGTAGAATAATGTAGGTCGTGAGAGCTTCTATTATATTGGCAAGTTTCCAAGTAGCTTTTTATGTAAAAACACGTACTTGTGCTACATAGTCCTCGAGTACTGATGTTGTTTAAGTCAAATTGTTCGTTGTTTTAAACCAACTTGTAATTTTAATCTTTAAGCATAAGGGTGGTTTAATGGGCAGTCTTCAAAACTGTACTCTGGTTATTTTACCCTAATCGAACGGTAGAGTACTTTTTTTTCCAAAGTCCTCTACGTCTTCGGAAGGACACAAACTTAACTGACCAACCTTTCGAATGGTAGGGTTGGTGTTTGGCCTTTTTAAACTTTTTTTGGGGAAAAATATTTAACAAAAAGATATTTGCACATTATAGCTGCCATACCAAATTTGCATATTCGAATTTCACATTTACTGCTTTGATCCGTTCTGGACGCCAAATTTAGTCGAATTTTATCCATAAAATCTAGCAACCCTGATCAACAGATGACTGTTCCTGAACCGGAGATACTGCTATTTTTTAATTATTACATTTAATCCCGCTTGAACATTAATAGCATTCATAATTTTGGTGGCAACACCTTATAAATATTAATGAAGATGACTAACGCTACCATAACCAGATAACAATATTACTATTGCCTATTTAGATATCCATGCCAAGTAAGTAACGTATTATATAAGAAATGTTGGCGTTTTCAAATTTTTTCACTCGGTCCCTCCACCCATTGCCATGCATATTGGTAACAAAAGCCACAGGGCACAACTTCACACCAGTGTCAAATAAATATATCTACCAACTATCGTGCACAACAGACCTCCCCTACTTTGATGGTTTAGATTGTACACAAGCATATATTTACTGTATGTAAACCTTTTTTTTGGGGGGGGGGGTCTTTCCGAAGGTGTGAAGGTTAAGAGGTTGTTCATGCTCAGTCTAAGTTGTCCCTTGGGGACATAGCTCCTTTGAGGAGCAGAACTTGTTGAGTAACGTTTGGTTTTCGCCCTTCGGCTCTTCGCCAGAAATCGATGGATTTTGGAAGAAGTATTGTACGGCCCTTTTTGGGTGTCTGCTCGTCCCTATCTAGCGGATCATTTTGTGTTCTCTACAATGTATCTGTTCATGTAAAACTGGTTCCTTGTGGTACGGTTCATATTTGATCTAGGCCAGTTTTATGGGGTATGTCTGCAGGGCCATAAGCAGCAGGACAGTTTGTACAACAGATAAAGATCTGTGATTTCTGGGTTGCACTTCATTACGGTTACTCTAAATTAGTTCAAGTAGCCTATAGTACCTTCAATATTTACTTTAGGTCCAGTCTAAGACAGTGTGCACAGGGCCATATTTGGGAGCGTCTAGCAGGCCTGTAGAGAATAAGATATCTTACGTTTGCAACGTATTGTTGTGTAGGATGTAACTATTAATATGAAACTAGTTTCATGCAGTATTCACTCCCATTAATATTTTGTGGCCTTTAGGTAAAATTTGGGGTCATTTCTGAGTGTCTGCTAGGTCCAATATAGAGAATAAAATTGCCTGGCAAGGAGAAATCTTGACTCGGTTGAATTACACTTGATTATTCAAGAGTAGTTTCAAGTTGAACATTTAATATTTAGTGTCGTAGCCTGCTGGAGCCGGGAGGGGGGATACTGCCCCCTGAGATTTCCAAACCGTAAATAAAAGTTGGCCTACTTGAGGAAAAACAGAAACTAATGCTGGATATTCCACTGTCCAAATTATGATTTTAAGGTCCCAGAATGATGGGAAATTACATTCTAGGGTTCTTCCACCCCCTATTTTTCTTGGGGAGATCCCCGGACCCCGCCATGGCCGGGTTATTATGTGGGTTTCTCTGCCTGACGAATAAATCATCTTCCTTCCAAAAGAAACACCACTTGAATACATCACCAATATACACACTGGATAAATATAAAATAGCCAATGATTACCTTTAATTATTACCTAAACTCAATGAGCTTAAGTAACTTCTAATTTAAAGGGCATAAGCACAGTCTCGACGTAAACTTATTTTGAGCAGCAACTAAATCTAAAAAATATCCCCTTATTTCACTTCAAATATCTTTCATGGTATGTTAGATTATAAATATTGCATATTCAAGGTAAACCAAGGAGTTAGTCTATACGTAAAGTTCATAACTCATGCAGTGCGAAACATATTTTAACATGATTCTCAAGAGCCAGCCATATGAATAGGATGCCCGGGTCCACTAATTCAAATTGGGGTTCACTGCATCTCCTCTTTAAATCAAATCTAGCTTTCCTTCTTGAAATCTAAATTTGTTTCTAAAGCATAAAATTTTAAAGTAAACAATGATGCAATTTTAAGGTTCAAAATGTGTCATTTCCCCCATTCTCTTGCGAGGCCTACGCTATGAATACGCAGCAACTGATTGTGGCTACCCCTGTGTCGTACTAATAGCGCTAGGGGATGCCTGCACCGGATAACAGCCTTGTAGGGGTGTCATGCATGCCACAGTCGAAGAATTCAGTAAAAAATCAAAAGTTTAGATAATGTTATGTGTCCAAAGCTTTGCAAAAGATAACTCCATTTTGGATCTAGGAAAACTTAGAACAAGAAAAATGTCTCATAGAGAAGAAATATAATCCCTTCCCTTACGCCTTAGGCAATATCCCCTTCAATTACATCCTAACGGGATTGAAAAAAATCACTCAATAATGAAACGTACAATCAATTCAACGCTTTACGAAGACTTAGAAAGACAGCGCTATTTTGCATTCAAGCCACGTCAAATCGAGAAAAATTTCTTAAAGAATAAAGGATGTCTTCCCCTCCTCTTAGACAACACCTCTTGCCTTCCGCGCACCCACAACATATGAAGACATTACTAAATAAAGACAATTTGTAAAAATGTAATCAGTTCAAAGCTTTGCCAACGATATAATAATTTTGAACCGAAGCCACGCCTTACATGAACCCCTCCCCGCAGCAACCCCCCATTCGCGTTGGTACTCAGAACATGTGAAAAAGGAAGGTTCCCCTGGGTGTTAACTATTTGTAGGCTTACAACTTGGTGCTCCGCTTAGGTAGTGTCATGAACTTCCCCCCAGAGATTTCCCCCACGCTACGGCCCTGTTATATATTTTAGGTCAACGTTACGATCGTATGCAGCACATGGGCTACATTTGGTTGGCGTCTGGTGGGCCCTACGCACAAATAATTTGTGTCGTATGGCCAGTATTTACTCTAAGGTGCGCAATAGCGAGATTCCCGCATCGATAATTGCGATAATCGCAATAATCTCGATGCTAGTTTCCCGCGATACGATACTGGACATCCTTTAAAAGTATCGGGGTATCAAAAAAGAGCAAAAAGTAGAAGTAAACGATTGAAATGTGTTTTTTAACGATATTCATAAACATTTATAGAAGTTATCATATTTTCAAATACATGTAATGTTGCTACAATAAACGGAAAAGTTACAAGCTCAATCAAGCAACCAGGAGTTTGAAATGTATCAAGTGTCTAAATTGAATACATTCACAGGTTTAAGTTTCGTTGGATAATATCGCGATACTACGATGTATCAGCGCTAATTTTATGTGATACCGCCAATGTTAGATCTAGGCTATTTTGGGGCCCATATTTGGGTATCAGCTGGGCCCTTTGCAGGAGAAAATTTGTCTGGCATGGGTCATTGTAAACTCTGTGTAATCCACAATCTTATTATAAATTGATTTGGTGGTACCCGCAGTATTTGTGGTCATTTTGTAAGGTTCCTGGGGGCTACATGCAAAAGGGGTGTCACGGCAGACGTTCATATCTGCATATTTTATTTTACACCGTGAAAGTTCCTCGGCTCACAGGAGGGCAATACAGGCAACGCTTCCATCCATACATGTTCAGGGCGCTTTTAGAGTTCTCTATTAAATTATACACATTTAATGTTCTGAACGACGATTAGAATCATGCTGCCAATCATACTTTTCAATGAAATCGATCGCATACCACACAAATCGTTTCATTTCCAAGAAAATGTACGACTTGTAATACGCAATATGCCAGACTGTTTTGAGACTTAAAGATGGGGAAAGATTGATGGCCAAAGGTTTCAGTTGTTCCAAATGTATTTTACATAGGTAACAAATTTGTCTACCAACTCCAAAGTTTATAACACACATATAAACATAGCTGTGGAGAAAACACTGGAAATCTTCGATATTGTTATGAACATGACGTTATTCATAACGTTATTACTAAAGCTTTAACGTGAGAAAGGATAATAAACTAGAGTTACACTACGTTCAGTAGATTTCGTTTCAAATTCTAGGCATAAAACCTTTTAGCAAAATTAGACTGCAGCTCTGTGAGCTTCTGGTTCAGATACAAGTTATGTTCAGACACTTAGGACTATTAGGAAGAGCCTCCAAAAGGCACACATTGCATCGTCATTTTATTAGTAGCGGCAGTTTATTAGCAGCAATGATGCGGGAACGTTTCGAACCGCTTGCCGATGACCCTCACCTCAAAAGTTCGTAACGAAAGGACTGGAAGTATCATTTTCATCAAAACGTTCAGTGATTGCTATCTCTATCATTTTGTTTTTAATTCGATATAACAATTTATATTTTACTCACAAATTTATTTCACATAAAAGCTAGCATAAGAGTATTCATAATGCAAACATTTGGTTAAAAGTAAGGTACATTGCTATGGTAACACTTTAGTTAACGTTCAGAAAGACTTATTAATAGATGCTTTTGTTCCTTTATCCCATGGACATCATCTGAGGGTTACTGGTTAATGGAAATCTGATAGTTTCCTTGCCATTTTAATAAGACAAGTCCTTTATACTGTAACACTCATTATCTATTCTATGGCATCAAAACATGACAAATATTAATTCTTTGCATTAAGACAACGTCAGCGAAATGGTAAAATGATATTTACACTTGTCACATTCACGTTTGAGTATGAGCTGATCAAAGGGGGCACAGAAATGTACTTCGCAAGTCTCCAAGACGATGAAATTAGTGTGAAACAGCTCACTTTTTTGAATGTTTCAGCGTTTCATTCCAAAGAGACCAGATTCGTCATTGCCCCTAGATAATTTTCTAATATTTTGTTTTACTTCTTAAGCCTTTTTATAATTTCAACGAAAAGTTCGAGTTTTAGTGTGACGATGTTGCTGAAAACCCATTTACTGCAACCTTTTGGTACCAAATTAAGTTGTTATACTACATGCCAGATATGCTGACGTAAATTACAGTACATTTGAAACTTGAACTTATAAACTGTACAGACTGTCTGTAAGAAGTAACAATGACAAAGGGAAGTTTTCTTTTACGAGTGAATGCAATTTCAATGTATTTTGAGAAGGTAAGCTAAGGAAACTAGTACTACTTACCTTCTGATGAACTCATATGTTCATAATGTCCCTTTTCGTCACTCAATGCTGAATTTGTTGCAACAATTTGTCGGCTATACTCATTTTCTTCTGAAAAGTTTGGATGCATTTGTCGGCTATATTCATTTTTTTCTGAATATTTTGGATGCAGGGGGTCCAAGTAAATACTAGTACCTGTTTGACTACTTACGTCGCTTTGCTGATTTTGATCATCTTCTGACGAATGATTCCCTTGATTCTGGACATTTTGTGGCTTATGTAGGTTGGCACTTTTGTACAATTTTCTGCAAAATATTACACTTATAGTCAGTAATACTCCAAAGCAAAGACTAATAATTGCAACATCATGTGTAACGGAAGGAGAAACTCCGCAGTTTTCTGCTTGCTTCATTGAATTTGGACACATTGTCACCACAAGATCGTCTTGTACACCTGAAAAAGAACAAGCAAATTTTTGAAGGGTTCTCACATGCTTTCGAGAAAGGAGATAGGGGAAAGAATTTGGAGGACAAAATGCATGCATAGGTAATTGTTCGGAAGATTTTTATTATTTTAGAGGTTTAAGTTTAAAATTTAAAAATGTGATTCAGATTCGTGGATTCTTGTTCATTAAAGTTCATGTCTTCTCAAAGGGAGGTTTCACGCGTGCAAATTTTCAGCAAACGCAACCACCTTCTGGAGGACACACAAACACACGCGAACGCTAGGTCATGTACTAAAACAATGGGGTGCGCTGTCCTCCAGAACAGCTAGGTAGCTATGGGGTCGGTCGGTGATACGTCACTTCCTCATGACAACAATATGTTGCAGTGAAAATTTATTGAGTGCATTCGGCACGTAGTGTAGTCTAGGAATAAGTTTCACTCCAGTAGAGTAGCGCGTAAAGTGTTCCCATGTGGGCATACTGTACATAGGCGTAGGAAAAGGGGGGGGCAGAGGGGGCGACCGCCCCTCCACTCTCGATGGTGGGGGCGAAAGCCTTGTCCCCCCCCCCCCACTTTTGATGACACGCTGCCAAAATATGGCATTGAATACGATGAAGTTGCTTCAAAGTTTGTCAAACATTGCACCATTTTGCATCTAGGGCACTTTAAATAGGCAAAAAATTTCCAAAGGGACAAAATTACTTCAAAGTTTGTCAAAACTTGCACCATTTTGCATCTAGGGCACTGTAAATAGTCAAAAATTTTCCAAAGGGGAGGGGGACACCCCTCCCCTCAGACTCCTCCCCAAGACATTGGTCACTAACATACACTTCCGCCTCCACTTTCAAACAGCTTCCTACGCTTATGCTGTAGTCAGTTTTAACTCCAAAGTTGTTAGGGTAACGGGAAGACCCGAATGGCCGACCGACCCCATAGACCCTATGCAGACGTAGTCACAGGACCATAGAAGTTGAACTACGGCGTCGGCTGAGGTACGTCCGCAGCTTCCTTATGGTAAACATTACATTCATTGTTTGTCCTTACACCTGTGGCGTAACCAGAGTTCCTTTTTAGGAGGGCACGGCTTTTCTCAAGGTAGGCAACTAAAATAGATATATGAATATATGTCTGTCCCGACACCTTCCTGGAAAAAACATATAACTATATGGTACGTATAAGTTGATATTGCATGTATACAAGGTTTTGACAAATTAGACCAGGAGGCCATCATATTTTGTTATTGTCTTCAGTTAAGTTGGTACTTGCCAAATGACCGAATTGATTAATTGCCAAGCTGGTCATATTGATCAAAGTGTGTATGTTTGTAATGTAAATGTCGTATTTTCGTCTGTCAAGGAAAACCTTTGTTTTTTTTAAACACATAGCTTGAAATTATGGGGGAAAGAAGTGTTAAAAAAAATTTGGGGGGCATTGCCCCCTGGTTACGCCACTACCTTACACCTGACATCAAAAATGCCTCTGTAGTTATTATATATCAATAAAGGTTACGGGAAGGTCAGGTATTTCTCTACCGTTTATCGATATAACGAAACGAGCACTCAACAAGTAAAAGGAGAGAGAGGGGAAGGAAGGGAGGGAGAAGGGAGAGGTGGAGGGAGGGAGGGATGGAGAGAGAGGAAAGACAGTGACTTTATATAATTTGCTCACTCCGCAACTAGTTGATCATCAGAAGGATATGCCCACTTTGAGGTCTTTTAAGGTCACCTTACATGAGATATCATATTTACGAAGTTTCCATCTTTTGACCTTTGTTGGCTTTATATGACCTCTGATCTCCACCAAAATAATGGAATTCTCTTACTTACTAAAGGCAGGGAGTTGCTGCTAAAGGGCATCGGCATCCACATGTTAGGTATGAGACCCCTGACTGTTACCAGACCCATTCGCAAGGGGTGGGTTCGAGTGGTTCGTCACTGGGTTTGATTCGTTTTAAAATCGAACCTCCCCTTGAGGTCTTTGTGAACTAGGGGTGGTTCGTCAATCTTCCACCCTCTTGCAATGCAGAAACTGAGGTTGTTGCAGATTTGATATGAACATTGGGATAACATAATAAGCATTATTACGTCATTATCCCAACAGCTTTTTCGTTCTCGAGCTTCGCGCGCAATACCTTTCATTCCGTTACCTTTGACGTTCAAAAGGAGGTTAGGCTATGTGAACCTTTTTTTTCTTTTGCACACCCATTCTCTTATAATGACTGAGCTGGTTATATCTGATAAAAATTCCGAAAGATGGCCATCGTGATTTTATGTACTTAAATGTTAGAGGGAGCTTGCTGCAAATTTCAAATGGTGAAATTCAGTGGACGCGCTTATTGTCATGGAGGACAAATGTGCCACCCACCACTACCAAGCTCATTGCTTTAGTACATGATACAACATGCAAATGTGTTTGTTTGCCCTCCAGCATTTTATTTTATTTTATTTATAGACTTTCTTTAACCAGGGTAACCCGTTCAGTCTAATGGGACTGTTCTTTCACGGGGTCCTTGGTACAGAGTAAACCAAATAAGGAGGAAGTGGTAAACATGTAAAATTGATATTATAACAAATTACACCGGAAGAAAGACGGAATGAAACATTCCACAAAACATTAGCATAAAACAGGGATACTACTTAATGCGGTAAAATATAGAAGATGCCACTAAAAATAAGAAAAGTTAAAAAATCAAAAGAGGTGAGACAAGCAAACGTAAGATAAAAGAAAATAACGAAAAAAAAACAAAAAACAAAAAACAAAAAAAAAAAAAAAAAAAAACAAACACTTGGTTGCGGTAGCTGACTTTTGCGAGCTGAGCATGAAACCTCCCTATACATCAGTGGGTGAATAGCAGGACCATTGTGGCAGCGCCTATGAACACTGATTTCAGCTTAATGTCCTTCCTACCATTTTTGGCGCCCCACACATGATGGACCGCGTTGAACTAAAGTGAAACAGCAGTCTAGGAATTTCCTCTGAAACACTCAGGGATTCGTAATAGATGAGAAACTCTGATGACAAAGTTAATATTTTAGAGTTCAATTTTCTGTAATTTATGACCATGTAAAATGCTAAACCTATCTCACAATGGCGACCGATGTATCATAGACAATTATCTGTAATGACACGCTTATGCTTTAGAATAAGGTATTCTTCATTTTAAGGCGTTTTCATTTTATAGCCTCAGCTCAAATCATGGAGAGGGCATAGGTCAGGTCGAGCACAGGTAGTCGAGGAGCCAGAGTCACTCATGATGGGATAAAATGTGTAATCCCATCCGGCGGACAGTCTCCCCGACTCTTTAACCATACTTGCTTTTTAGGGGTCGGTTCCTTAAACAAGAACCAACAATTTGTGTAACTTCCTTGCTTTTCCTTCATATTTTGGCTAAACATTACAGAACAAAATCTCACCATTACTATTCGCGTGGAGCTATACATGAAGCTGCATCGAACGTTATAGCAAACGTTGTAGCTCTCATGCTTTACGTAACTCTCAATCGATTAGTAGTTCTCGTACCTGTCTCGTGGTTTGATAAACTAGTTTGGATGTGACCATTTCTCGCTGTAGGTGGGGTAGATACGATACTGTGCTATTCATTTCCGATAGGGGTCAGTTTTTCTTTTTATGAGTGCAGATTTCATCAAATCAGAACTACCAAATTTTGGCGAATGCTTCAAAACCTGTCAAATTTCCACGCACTTACAACCTATGCTAACAATCAGTACCGTCTTTAAACGTATTAGCATCATTCAACGGAAAGGGTTGTCAAAATTATGTCGATTGTTTAAGGTTTTACGTGATTGAGGGGTAACACAGCGGTGTACTTTTGGAAGACATATTTCAAGAAAATCGAAAGATTTGGAGGATAAATTCAGCATTGCCTCTTTGGTAGACATGTTTTGTTTGGATATTGAAAGAGTCTCTGCGCAGAATCTGGATTCAACTTTTGTAATGAAAAATAGTATTTTTTTATTTGTTCTTCCGCCCACATTTGTCACGGTTTACACTTATATGTGGAGGGCAATTCTGTACAAGGAATAATTCTGTAGAAAAGATTTCTGAAAGCTTAGGGTACATCTTCAACTCCCGTAGAACCTGGACATCTAGAGGGCAACATATACCAATCGAATATAAAGAGAACGGTAAGGTGTATAGCATTATCTACAGGAATTGAAGAAAAATTTCTTGCTATACATTCTTTTCAAACAACAGTTCTTCTGCGCGCTTCGCGCGTACCCATTATCAGAAGGTCCCGAAAGTTGAAATCAACAATGGCGCCACAGGTGCGTGTCAAATATACCGTGCATGTACGTTGTAGTGTACAACTGTTGTGTAGTACAGTGAAGTAGTGTACACATGTACCTTCAACATGGTCGCGTTAAAAACATGACGTCATGTAACACGGTCTGTTCGAACCCCCGAAATCCTGCGTGCGGGCCTGGTTACCCTTCTTGGTATGCCTTGTTTACTAGCAGTGTACAAGTTCATTGAAATTTCACCTCGGTTTTCTTCAAATTACATTGACCATCCACCAAAAAAATACGATTCTTCCTCATAGTATGACAAACCAATTGTATAGATAACCATCTTGTCCTTGAGATATTTGTGCAATGATTTTGGTTTTTTTTTACCTCTGTGACCTCAAATGACCCTTGATCTCCACCAAAACTAAAGGGTTGTTCACCTCAGTATGAAATAATTTTAACACTTTTGCAAGGAATTAAAAAATGTTCATCGCTGGTCGGCTGCTCAATGCAGCAAGGCTAAGGCTTAAAAGAATAGTCCAAACCCAAATCTACTTTTGATATGATACAGAAAAAAAAATGATTCTAAGCATTCTGGTTTAAAGTTCTTCCAATTCCCATGTTCGGTTCCCAAGATATTAGCAACTGAAGTAGTTCCACCAGAAGCCAACTTGTAGCAAACAGGTATGGTGTCATGGCTTCACATTAGGACCAATGGTTTGGTAAGTGTCTGACTGATATGGTAAGTGTCATTAAATTACCTGCATTTTCCGAGCCCTTAGGTTTTTGTTGCATGTGTGTTTACGTTAATTTGAGAATTAGTGGGCATGTCCTCATGGCATAGCCCCCTCGGCACCCCAATGATCAATATACGGTAACATGGCAAATATACAGTATGTTAATAATGTAATAAATATCTGTACAAATTGTTGATAAATATAGAACACTCACAACATAAATATGGCGCACTGCTTCAAATGCTCAAACCAAGGCTACGAGTACTTGAACGGTGCCTCATGTACCGAGTAATAGATCAGAGTGCAATTTCTTATTTTTTTTTTCTTTCAATTATTTATAACAGGAGGAATGTCATCTGAGACAAGAGGAAAAGCAAAGTTATGAAATCATACAACTTCCTTGCCATCTTTTCGTAATATGATCAGTGCCAGATTTACCTTATAATCGAAGCAACCTTTGGGTTACGGTCCCACGATAAATTGGCCTTTAGGGGGCCCCCGCAAATTTCCATAAACGATCACCCTTTTGGGCTAAGCTTGTACATCTGTTTCTGACTGAATTAAAACAGAAATCCTCACCTGATCTTTACCTATACTAAAATGTAAACTGAAGCACGAGTACATTTTTGTAATACATAATGATCAGATGATATGTGTAGGAAATTCGTAGGTTAGAAATTCTTGATAAGAGCTACTTATGCATGATTACATGAGTTCCCTAAAGGCCTAGTTTTGACATGTTCACTGTATTATTGACATTTATCTATAGAATTAACATGATTTAATCGTGTTATTTTTGAAGACAAAATACTCAAAAGGCGATCTTTAGCTGCATTTTATGTCATTGGGGAGATTCATTTCCGAAGAGGAAGGAGCTACTTTTAGCCCCAAATTTTAGAAGCGTTAGGCCCTACACGCTAATCTATGGTGTTCACGTAAAGATTACTGTACAACCTACAGGTGCACCAGCATAAAATTAGTGGGGCTAACCAAAATCTCTTTTCATGGATTTCTATACGACGACATGTGTATATGTTACCTTCGATTTCCTGTTAAGCACATAATAGCGACGAATAAAGCAGAGGTTTTAGGTTATTTTAAAGTTCTGGTTCTCTCCTGCACTATAATGTAGCGGAATAAAATGTGTCCGAGTTGCACCTTGTGAAGGGGGAGGGGAGATAACAAAATGTTAACTCGTGCAGAAAAAAAGGTCTCAATGCAATTGAAGTGCCTGGAGAAAGCCATTTCCAGCTATTTTAGCTATTTCCATCAGCGTAAATTTTGACAGAATTCCTTGTATGCTTAAACACCAATTGATGCTGGCGCTCACTAAAAGAGTGAAACGTAGAAGTCCCGTCCTACAAATAATGTCACAACTGACACTGAAAGCCCCCTCCTCATAAAAAAGGTTTCTCGTGCTGAACGTAATTCGGCACTGTATATGATCGTGGGATTTGACACTACTTCTGTGACGAAACCCTTAAAGCAAACAAGGTGACTTCTCAAATGGTTAGCACCAGTGGGGTAAAAAGTGTTGATTATCCTTTCCTAAGTATGTCCAAAGTACCTTTCTGCAAATTGAAAGCGTTTCGCCGGTTCTCCGATCTAATTCCTGCCACATTAAAAGTCTGTCAGTGAAGTGTACTCATAGTCTCAACTTTCAACAAAATATTTACCAAAGCCAAGAAAAATCAATTTGTTTGGATTCAACTCCTACCTTCATGGCTTCTTTAGTTGCTTTAATGTGAAATGTTGAAGTTTATTTACCAAATTTGAAGTCGATTGCTCAACACTTTGTTATATTCATTTTGTACAATATACATTGCCTGCTTTTGTTTCCTTGAACAAATGTGCTTTTATGACCTTCAAAACATAACTCTTTTTTGCATAGAAGCCAAATCGTGATACAACTATGAACACAACCTGGAAAGAAGGAGGAGAAGAGAGAAACACAAGGAAAGTAACTTAAATAGTACAAGAGTGACATAAGAAATAATTCCGAGATTGACAATTCTCATTGTGTGATGAAACTTCAAAATTTTTATACATCAGCACAGATATGGTAAGTCCTGTAACAAAGAGAATTTGACCGCTACGACCGTTATTTAACCTGTGCAACCTTTGTACTACTTTCTCATTTTTTTTTACTTTGTTGAATGTTTAAATGCCTACAGAAACATATCTCAAGAATTTCCTCATGCATTACCTCCAGAAATAATTGCAGTAAGACAGGTAGATGGAGAGCTCTGGATGCATTCTGATAGCGAAGTGAAAGACCAAAATTTGCAAGAGACGTTTTATGCTGAAACATGTCTTGAAGTGTGGACATTGCCCTCAAACGTGAATATTACCTTGGCTCTGTCTTTCGAAGTAAAAATTTCTCTCTTGTACTACATCCACGATGAACTTTACTTCCATACTTACCGGAAAGTTACTTGGAACATACTCACAACTACTATCTGCAATTTGTATTGCTTGGCATAATATGCCATTAGTCGTAACCAGGGTCAAACAGCAACACTTTGATATGACACTTTGTAGCATTTTTAGACAGTTTTTGTTCCCGTCCTTTTATTTCAATATAATTGCAACAATTGCACAAAAACAATAAAGAGCAATGATAATATCAACATCCGTCTGAAACTTACCTAAAACAAGTACATTAAACGTACAAGTCCTGTCTCCAATAAAGGGAACTCCCGTGAGGGATGGAAACGTCGCCTCCACAGTTGTCTCTGTGTTGACCATGAAAGTGCTTGGATTTATTGTGGCAGGAACGTCCGGTATCCCAGACCCACGGGTAGCTGATGGGTAGAGACTTGTGTCAAGTTGAACAGTCGTGTCTTCTGATGTGACAAGGGTGTGGTCGGAACATTTTGTTATCACCGCAGGAGAAGGATCTTTTTGGGCGAGAAGATAAAAAACCCATTTGTTGAAAAAGGTTAGCATTGGATTTAATACACCTACTTCCGCGTGCAATGGAGGGTAATTAACAAAGGCATGCAAGATAAAGATGTGGAAATCAACCCCGCTTCCACGCGAAAAAACATTTACGTAAATTGTTAGCTAAAATTCCGGATAAACTACCTAGTAATAGCACAACTGGTCAAATGGTGAAAATAACTATAATAACATACCGTTTAATAACTAATTCTAATAGTGAATTGTTTCGGGCAGACCAGATCAATGGTCTCTTCAAACCATGGAGCTAACAGTATAGAAAACGCAGGCTACATACTGCATGCAGGCCGGATGTTCTTCTTGCACCTCTAATGAACGTGGCTGTTGTAAATTTCAGTTAGGCTACATGCGATAAGACTCTGAAGTGTCAAGAAAAGTGCCAAGAAACCAACCCAAAAATGTATCACAACATAGGTATATATGTCGCAAAGAGATATCCTTCAAAACATGCACCTGTACTCTTTCATCATAGGTTTCAGGAGACAGTTGAAAGTTACACTGAGCCTACCTTCTTTGGACATAAAAGGAAACTGACGAGACAATATCTAGCGGAAAATTTCAAGTTGTGAATAGAAATCCATCAAGGGCGTATGAGGAAGCGGGGGGGGGGGGCTGGGAGCCAGCCCCCAGCGAAATTTGTGGGGGCGGAAGTATGCTTCATCCCCCACTTTCCAAGGACGAAAACCCCTTATTTGTCTCTTTTGTAAGAAATGTCAAAAATTTGCAGTAATTTACCTTAAAATTTGTCCAAAAATGATGCATCAATTGCATCTAAGGATTCTCAAATATCCAAAAAACTTCCAAAGGGAACCCTCATTTGTCTCTTCTGTAAGAAATGTCAAAAATTTTCAGTAATTTACCTTAAAATGTGTCCAAAATGATGCACCAAATTGCATCTAAGGACCCTCAAATATCCAAAAATTTTCCAAAGGGGAGAGGGACACCCCCTCCCCTCCCCTTAGACTCCACCCCCAGGACGGCAATCCGAAACAACGTTCACCCCCAGTCTCGAACGGTCTCCTACGCCTATGACAATCCAATGGTTTTATATCTAACGTATAGCAAAAAATTATCAATACATCGAAAAACATGTTGACGTGTTGCAGGCAATATGCATTATGCATGATACCAATACATGACTAGTGCTGGGGTAAAAAGAGGTGTCCCACACTCAAGAGTAGGGGAGCTCGCCCCACCTTTTTCTACCCTTAAGAAAACCATCACAACAATGATATGTTATGGAGAAAGGTAGATCAATTTTACAGAGTCGAGAAATAACGAGTTGCGGAAGCATACTTTAGCCCTTCACATTAGTGACTGAGGCTAGCCCCCAGCAGTCCCGCTCCACACGCCTATGGGTTCATTGTATATCCTTATATTTTAGCACCCAGCATTGACTCCCATTGAGGCTAAGCGGTGAAAAGTATAGTCACATATTTTCCAGTAGATAAATATACAAAGTATAGTAATTTATTTCCAACGTTGATATAAAGGCTAAGCAATATATCGAGTGGGTGCCAACTAACTACATATGGCTAAACCAACACAGAAAAACTTATATGAAATGAAGTGAAGAAGAAAGATTATATGAGAAGAAACTCATAAAATAAGTGCCAGTCGGAAGAGAAGAATGGAGTTAGCCTTGAATCTAACAAAACTTTTTATATTTTTTATATATGTACCATCAATTGGGGGATTTTCTGTCCACTCATTATCAGTGAAAGATTGACAATTTTATGGACATTTAATGAAAACGTACTTTTCACACTGAATTGTAACTGTAAACGGGTAAGGGAAGTGACCTACTCATAAGACCCTTGGGCTGAATTTGGGAGTTTTGGCATATGGGTGGTGAAC
>WURT03070225.1:0-13471 GCA_009936505.3 Holothuria glaberrima
CTATTTGGCATAAGGTCTGTTGCACTGTATCATGCTACTGTAGTCGCAAAAGTGCATGATGATTGGATTGTAGGACAATTCTCATGTCAATAAGATTAGGACAAAACTTTTCTGGAGAAAAAATAACTTCAATTTGCCTATTTCGCTAAGAGCTTGTGATAAGTATGTTTCAAATTCTTTTCCAGTCCATGCCCAAACCAGTTTTGAAACAGGCTCTTGATGAAGACACAGACTTTCTTGACAAGTCCGTCATCCATCCCATCCGTGTTAAGTCAAGTCTTCAAAACCTGAAGAGCATATTGCAGGAAGCATCAAATGCCAAGACCCACTCCAGCGATGCCCTGCCACCTTCCTTTGCAGAATACCTTCATTCCAGAGTCCCTTCAACAGAATTTTCAAGACCAAAGACGTCCAAATCTCAACACAGATATGCAAGCAATCCCACACACTTTCAGTGCAAAACTGTTAAGCACAAGAGGATTAAAAGTGCACCCATGAAATGCACCAGTGACTTTGAAGGCCAGTTGGCATTGCCAAAGACTTATGTTACAAGGAAGGGTGCATTAATGCTCTTCACAAGTCCACCAAACCTTGCCTTTTCACAACAGAATGATGAGAGATGTTATTTTCATGACCCAAATCATGTGGACACTGCCCAGCTTGCCTTACAGAATATGAGAACATTGGATCATCTGACTGCTTCAGTTCTTAAATATGGCAAACAGCAGCAGGTAAAGTAACCACCAAGAGGTATAGTTATTACAGTGTTTGTTAGTAACAATAACAGTCATGACAAGACCAGTGCAACCAGGGTCTCAGGGAGAAAGGAGGGAATTTGTCCCCACCCCTTTCCAGAAGAAGGGGAGGGGGGTAAAGTCCCTACTTTTCATTTCCATAAAAATTTATTAAATTGTCAGTATCTTGGTTTCTTACTTATTAAAGAAGAGGACACTTTTGCAGCAGTGTTTGAAATGACATAAATACTGTAAATGACCTTTAAATGCCTTCAAATTGCACTTTACAGGGACTTTGAAGGAAGCTCTTGCCCCCCTGAACCCACTCGTAACTTTGGCCAAGGACAGCATCAATTTGGAATCAGGGTTTAGCAGCAATAAATCCCCCCTTTTGAGTTTCTGGCAGAACCCCTGCTAGGGCAACTATAACCACCACATCCTGCCTCACCACTGTAGCTCAACAGTACTAATCATAATAATAATAGTAGTAATAGTAATAACACTGTAGTTGTGGTTGTCATAACAACAAGACTAAATTTGGATTTTCATGTAGTGTGTTATCATTAGGTCACACAGCACTTCACTAATACTACCCTTTTGTCAGTGAAAATATTTCGAACAGACCTCAAGAAGAGGGCATCTATAAATATCACCATATAGCAAGTTACCTCACAGGTATCCATTTCACCCCTTGAGTAGGGAGCAGGCCCGTATCCAAGGGGGGTGGGGGAAGAATCCTAAAAAATTTTTTGCCCCCTAGAAAGTTCCAAGTTGCCTTTGACTTAATACACACATCTGGCCCCCCTGAAAATTTTTTTTGCACCCCCGGGAAGCCATTTTGCCCCCTTCAGTACCTTGTCTGGCTATGGACAGGTAGGGAGAGGCAATCAGGGTAAAGCAGCTGGAACAAGGACTAAACATAATGAGCAAGGCAAGAATTATAGCAGCGATCCTTGGATCACTAGTGTGACACGTACTGTTAGCTAATATCCTTTCAGCTCCTCAGTATGATATGGAGACAATTTATAATATACTGTACCTGTACAAGTACATGGAATACCATAGTAATATGCTTTCAGTGGTACCCCTAAAGTTTGTTATTGAGCCTTATACTTTGGTTGACGCAAAACTTGCACTTTACAGGGGCTTTGAAGGAAGCTCTTGCCCCCCTGAACCCACTCGTAACTTTGGCCAAGGACAGCATCAATTTGGAATCAGGGTTTAGCAGCAATAAATCCCCCCTTTTGAGTTTCTGGCAGAACCCCTGCTAGGGCAACTATAACCACCACATCCTGCCTCACCACTGTAGCTCAACAGTACTAATCATAATAATAATAGTAGTAATAGTAATAACACTGTAGTTGTGGTTGTCATAACAACAAGACTAAATTTGGATTTTCATGTAGTGTGTTATCATTAGGTCACACAGCACTTCACTAATACTACCCTTTTGTCAGTGAAAATATTTCGAACAGACCTCAAGAAGAGGGCATCTATAAATATCACCATATAGCAAGTTACCTCACAGGTATCCATTTCACCCCTTGAGTAGGGAGCAGGCCCGTATCCAAGGGGGGTGGGGGAAGAATCCTAAAAAATTTTTTGCCCCCTAGAAAGTTCCAAGTTGCCTTTGACTTAATACACACATCTGGCCCCCCTGAAAATTTTTTTTGCACCCCCGGGAAGCCATTTTGCCCCCTTCAGTACCTTGTCTGGCTATGGACAGGTAGGGAGAGGCAATCAGGGTAAAGCAGCTGGAACAAGGACTAAACATAATGAGCAAGGCAAGAATTATAGCAGCGATCCTTGGATCACTAGTGTGACACGTACTGTTAGCTAATATCCTTTCAGCTCCTCAGTATGATATGGAGACAATTTATAATATACTGTACCTGTACAAGTACATGGAATACCATAGTAATATGCTTTCAGTGGTACCCCTAAAGTTTGTTATTGAGCCTTATACTTTGGTTGACGCAAAACCCTGACAAGTTTTAAGCAATCAGCAACAGGTACAAGTCTCAAATTAAATGTACATATCAGGGCTCTAGCTAGAGCATATTTAATGCCAGGAGACAGTTGGTTTGTGAAATGCCATCCTGGGGAAGGGGTCTAAGGCAGGGTTTGCGTTTCTCTGAAAAAGTTGTCGTAATTTTTCACAATAGTATTTTTTTTACGACCATTCAAAATTTCGCATCGTAATTTTTAAAATTTCTGGCGTAAATGATTAAATATACAGTGCCTACCGCGATAAGCCGTAAACGGTAACGTTAGGGTAGGCTAGCCTATAGGCCTATACTATAGCCTACAACAACGTCAGCACAACTTATCGGTAAGTTCAAGTGTGAATGAAATAATTTCATATCTACCTGTTTTTATGATGAGAAACAATCCTTAGATTAGACACTTCCCTCAAAGGGAAATTTAGCCAAAAATATCCAATACATTCTGTGTATGATCCAGCAACAGGTGTAGCTTTACACAACATTAGCGATATTAAACACAATGACAAATTTATATCCATACAGTGTATATCAGTACAGTGTACATACAGTATGTATGGCCATGGCATGCAGTGCAGCGATCCAGAACGTTCGTTGTCACTCGTCAAAAGTTGCAAGACATTGGGATAGACCATTATTTTGAAGGTGTTCTTTTTTATTGTTACGGTAAACTAGTGGAATGTGTGAAGAATATTATAATTCAGCAGGTGAGTGTTAGTGAGTTGAATTTACTGTCGTAAAGATGGGCAAGTTGAAATTTATATTTACGACTGGATTGTATTTTTGGTCGTAAGGAAAATCTCTGTCGGCGTAAAAAACACCCGTTTCGGCGTAAAACTCAAACCCTGGTCTAAGGGAAGGGGGTGTCCTCCACCCCCTTTGAGAAAATTTTGTATCTTTAAGGGGCTTAGGTTAAAACTGGTGCTACCTTTTGCCATTTTTTGACCTAGTTATACGTGTAATTTCATTTGGTTTTTTAGTTGATGCTTAATTGTTTTTAAGGTTTGGTATTTTTTCCACACTCTGTGCTTGGAGTATGATCAAAATAGTGCATTTTCAGCAATGTTTCAGTTTAGTTTGCAGAAAATCTGTGCCAGATGGGACACTACATTTGACCACGAGTGCTGGCCGCAAAAAGGAGTGCTGGGCGGCTCCGCCCATTGTAGCTAGAACCCTGGTACATATAAAGCCACTTTAATTGATTGGAGACATAATGATCAGTGGTATAGAAATATGTTACATAGCAGAGAGTCAACACATTGAGATTCTCACAGGGCTTCCAAGGATCCTATATTTCCTATATATTCCTATATTTTTAAAATTTGCATTTATTTTCCTGTAAAAAGGGAAAACCTCCTATATTTCCTATAAATTTCCTCTAAAATGTTGGATTTAGCATAATTTATTCAAAACATTTCATATTGAACCAGATGAAAGAGCAAAATATAACAAAGATGCTCTTTAAAGGCGTGTTTAAACCAATGTTTCTGAAGACATGATTGGTTACAACAAATACAGTATAATGGTACAATAGCAGATCAAGCAAATAGTGAAAAGACAAATACGTCAAAATACAGTGAGGTTGTAGGCAGATCCTTGCTGGAATAGTTGACTGTTCAAGGTAGGTGCATACTTCTTAATATAGTGCTTCTTTTACCATAATCTCAAAATCAGTGCCTACTGTATGACCATAAAGTTGCTTTCAATAGTCTTTACAACCTACACAAGCACTAATATGGTCATGGATAGCAGATTTACTGGATAAAGTGCACCCTAATCCTTGTCACCAAATGTATTTTAGTCTTACCAATGTAAGATAGGTTCTTATCACAAGAACTTTTGTGAGAGTAAGTAACTTTGGCTTTAAGGATCAGGAGAGTAATATCGTCTAGAGTGGAATAATTGCTTACTTAACATGTTTTGAAAGCTATGTCACACTTTTACATTGCTTAGATGAGGACTTTTGAAGGAATAGAGATGGATGACAAATAACAGAAAACTGGTTATAAAACCTTCCAAATCTTTCTCACTGGCTGCCTTATCTTTTGTTTGAACTAACTTTTCGTCAAAAAACCTGCTTATACATCCATCAAGTATCTTACTAGGGTAACCATAATCCGCTTTAAATTAGAAGCCTCTTTGCGTAATAGTGACCAAGTACTACACACAGTAAAAGCAGATTCAAAAGACAAATAATCAGACCAAATTTTTCATCCTGGGGGGCAGAAAGCATGGAAGTTAAGGACATTGGTGTTGGTAGGCTTTTTATACACTTTAGAACTATACATATTGCCAGCAGAAGATGCGTGAATTTCAGTGTCTACAAAAGGCAGCTGTTTAGGTCCAATTTCAAAAGTGAAATTCAGATTAGGATGAATAATTTTGAGGAATTCTAAGAAATCTGAAACATTGTGAAGACTTGAAAACACAAAAAATGTTATCACACACAGTATCTTGAATACAGAAGAGGCTTGAATTCAAAATCTTTAGGCGTGAGCCTGTTTTCAAAATGTGCCGAGGGGAAATTTGCTAGGGTTGGTCCAAGAGGACTCCCCATTGTTAGCTCATCCTTTTTTTGTACACTGTACATTTTTTGTACTTGTGTACATTGTAAAGACTGTAATGAAAGCAACTTTTTGGTCATACGAACTGGCAGCACTGATTTTGAGATTATGGTTAAAGAAGCACTGTAAATTAAAAAGGATGTACCTAGCCTGAAGTTAATTATTCTAGCATGGATGGGTCTACACCCTCACTGTATTTTGATGTAGTCTAATCTGTCTTTTCACTATTTGCTTGATGTGCTACTGTACCATTATACTGTATTCATTGTATCCTGATGAGGAAGATGTGATGTTTTTGAACTTCTTTGTTTTTTGCTCTTTTATCTGGTTTTTTAACTGCAAAACTCTCTACACCATTTTTCATATACTTCAGGGGTTATTTTCAGGAGTCATAGTTGTTTTGAAAAAATCGCCTAAACATCATTTTGAGAACAACACCCCTTCCACCAAAAGAGTGGATTGTAAAGCTTTTCACTCAGATCCAAATTTAATTATGTGGGATTTTCCCTTAAGAAAATTAGGACAGTTCACTGACCAGGTAATGTCAGATGGTGATACCACTACCCCCACTTCACCTATATTTCCTATAAAACAGTTTATTTTTTTCCTATATATATTCCTACATTTCTGGAGACAAAATCCTATCTACATGTCCAAAAATTCCTATATTATTTTGTCTCTCTGTTGGGAGCCCTGTTCTCATATAATAACATGACACTGAACTGTTTGGAGAAGTCTGGCCAACTATGAAAGTAAAACAAAACAGGATTTTTCATGTGGAATGATTTGTTAGTTACGTGAGATTCTATGGCTCAGTTTCTGACCAAATGGTTTAAATGGAGCCGGCCATGGCCTTTTTTCCAGTTGTGGCTCACTGGCTTGTTTTCCCTACTCCATTGCTTATGCTGAGCACTAAGCACAATTCCAGTAGGTTCCATTTTTAAAGTCTTCGGTATGACCTGGCCAGGATTAGAACCCCTGACCTTCCGGCTGCAAGTTGGATGCTCTTACCGCTTGACTAAGCAGTCTGTCTCTCTTGTGGAATGAATCTGCATAGATGAGATTTACGTAATGCTCATTTAACCCTTGAGATTTAACATTAGGGGTTGACAACATGGGAAACTTCATACAAGCTAAGCTCAAAAGGTCAAAATGTTCTGTCAGGAACCCTTATATTTTGCCATCATTTGCTTTCCTTACAGGTATTCAGCAAATTATCAAGTTCCAGGAGAAACAGTGGAAGTGATTCAAAGGTTGGTTTATTACGATACGAAGGTGATGACGGGGTGGACTTACGTGCCCAGCCAGGAGGGGACTTCTTCTTTTATCTTAAAGATGTACAAGCAAAAGCATGGTAAGTTAATGCCTCCCTTAAAATTAAAGGGATTGGGTTTTCTTTTTTGCAATTAACATTTACATTAAAGGGGATATGGCATCCCCCAAACTAGGGAGTTGCTAGCATTTCCCGACTTAAATGTATTTAGGAATGTCCATAGAGTTCTAAATACAGTTGATGACTGCACTTTGATTGAAATTCATTCAAACGAAATAGCTCCACTCTGGTTGTTCAACGATGACTTGGACAGTCACTTGTGTTACACCTATTTTAGATTTAGCTCACACACAGAGTGTGTCAGTGTATATGGCCTCAAGCAAATAAAACTCTGTGCAAGCTCTGTACTGTGGCTCTGTCTCAGAGGTGTAACATGGAAGTACTACCTCTGGAGTACTTCCATGTTTGTACTAGACAGGTACTCTCTGTTTAAATTGGAGGAAGGGCTTATTAAAAGTAAACTTAGTTGGGAGAATTTTACTGTTTGGGGTGAGATTAGAGAGCCTTAAATGTTTTTGAGTTTGTATTTCATTATATCAAGTCAAAACACTGTTTACTATTCAGGGGAGATGACACTGTAAGTGAGTTGGTTAAAACTGTGGAATGAAGATGTTACTAAACTGTATATCCAGTAGTATGATCTGTTGTTAGGATATCAGAGGTATGAGCCAACAAACATTTTTCTTCACTGTGTAACATTTTTTGTGATTCTAGTGGTCAGTACTGTTAAAATGTGATCTGCTCATTTTGCTTTTCCAGCTATATTGAGACAATTCTAATCACCAGTGGACTGACCAGAATCTGACATCACTTAACTTACAATGCTACAGGGAATAGTTTAGTGTTTCAATTTTGCATAGCAGTTTGGAGGATTTTTTACTTACGGTATTTAGTGGAAATTACTGAACACCTTATGGTTATGCACAAAAAAGTGCTACACATTTTTGGCATTTGTGTAGCAAATTGCCAGCTTGTATAGCAAATTGCGATAGGGTACTGGATAAATTATTCCCCACTGATGCTATACACATTTCTGTGAAGGTCATACTTATAAAAGTAATTCTGTGGTAATCCTTTCAGAAAGCTTTAACTGCTCTGTATGTTTTAATTTTTCTGTAATTTCAAATTTTTACAGTTACAGAAGTCTAACACGATCCCCATCTTATCATTCATTGACATCTGAAGAGGCAACTGAAGATTTGAACTCGGTTTTGAAAACATATGATGAAAATCTGACAGAATCATTTAGCATGCTGGGAGAAAGTACTGTTAGGGATATGAGTGTCACAGAGGAGAGCACAAGGGATTGGCTTAAGAGTGCTGCAAGTAGTGTTAAGGCTTCACAAATTACAGAAACACCGACCAATCAGAATACAAAACTTGCCTCGGAGAGTAGAAACACAAGACCGAATACAGGAAGGTGAAGATTACAAATATTTTTGTGCTAAATTGTACATAGATGTATGCATCAGTCTTATCTTGGTATTGTTGTAAGGAAAGTAGTGTTATGATGAAACATTAATCTTAAAATTTTGTTACACATGCAATGTTTGGTTTATTACATCTTATAACTCGAGGGGTAAGTGATGCATGCTAAAATGATACATATATACCTCATACAGGGAACTCACTCTTCTGAGCAAGTTATGTAAAAGGGAAACTTGCCAAGTCTAACATGTGCTAATGCTTTCTCTGTACTTTGGGCATTAATGATTGACAGATCTCTCAGTGGCATGGATCTGATGTTGAGGTATGATAACTTGTCTTCTGGTTTCTTGTTAAGAACAATTGGGAATAAGATTAAAGACTGCTTTCACCCTTAGAAAAAAAAAATCCTTCAGAATATTGACATTGTACCATTTCATTACTTTTTGACCAAATGCTTGTTAGAGAAAATCTTTACTAAAGGTATGGAAAAAAAAAAATCCCGAAAATTCCTTTCCTTTCCCGAAACAACAATTTCCTGCATGCAATATTGACCTACTTCTTTCGCTGATGGCCCTGCTGCAGAAGACATACTGTTTACATAAAATGACATTAGCACATAGTGATGAAACACGAAAAAAAGGAGTTAATGTTCAGTATTCAGTAAAAATATGTACTACAAGGGATTCCACCAGATCTCAAAAAAGGGAAATTTACCATGATTCCAAGTTGATGCTGTCCTTGGCCAAAGTTACAAGCGGGTTCAGGGGGACAAAAGCTTGCTTCAAGGCCCCAATACAGTGCAATCTGAAGGGTTTTAAAGGCCATTTATTTATGGAAGTTCAAACATTGCTGCAAAAGTGTCCTCTTCTTAAGTAAGAAACCAAGATATTGAAAATTTTATTTTTATGGAAATGAAAAGAGGGGGATTTTGCCCCCCCTCTTCTGGAAAGGGGGGGGGCAAATCCCCTCCTTTACCCCCTCAACAGAAAACTGACTACAGTGCAAAAGTAGTTTGGAGAAAGAATGGGATAGATTGGTCCATATCATCTGGTTAGATACTTCCATGTCCACAGTCAGGAGGACTACTGTTGGAACATACCAATTTGATATAATGTTTGTAACTGAATATGAAGATTATTAAAAACTCATGAAAACAGTGGCTTATTTAGTCTTACTATTAAATACTGCATTAATTCAACAAAATGGGGAAGACAGCTTTTAATGGAAAATTGACAAAAAGTTGTAGTGCAAACTCTCCCCCCACCAATAAAAAAAATCTTATTTCTGTTCCTCTTTTCTTTTTTTTTTGCTTTTCTTAGAACTTTACAGTCATCCTCTGCCACCAGGACTACTACCCCTTTGTCTTTCAAAGAAATTGCTGCATCTTTGAAGTGTTCACCCTACCTTGGTCGCCCCTTGTCTGCTGCATATCCACTCTCTTACTACTCGTACGTTCCTACACCTCCTCCATTTGAACATTTTACCCATCCTAGCGAAGATGAAGGGGACAGTGATGACCATCCGCAGGAGAATGATATCAGGTCATCTTCCAGGCATTCAGTGAAAAGTCAAAAATCTGTCAGGAGCCAGGGAGCAAAGTCTGTCCAGAGTGACAAATCAGCTAGAAGTCAAAAGTCCTTTAAAAGTGTAAGCTCTAAGAAACTTCAGTCCCCATCTGGTGAAGAGGAAGGGGAATCCCCAGAGGATTTTCAAAGAACCTCTGCTTTGAGTAGAGCTTCTAACAGGAGTGAACAAATTAGTAGGAGGTCAGCAAGTGGACAAGGTGTTGGTGACCAAGAGGGAGAGGGTGACTCAGTGCCAAAGTCAGAGGTCAGTGGAAGGTCACCAATGAGTGCCGGAAGCAGAAGGTCAAGGGTGTCATGGGCAGGAGATCAGGCTGAAGAGGATGATGAAAACTTTGAAGAAGATGACTGGAGGTCAGAGGTCATTGAGATGGCAGGGTCTGAAAAGGCAGATCAGATAGCAGATCTTGAAGATGTAAATGTTGATGAAGCAGAGGCTGTAGTTGTAGCAGATGCAATGGAAGAGAAAGATGTGGTGATGGAGGAGAACCTTGTCTTGGATGAAAGTGGTGATGAAGGTGTATTGCAGGAGGAGGGAGGTTCAGTAGACAGGAAGAGCGCTTCAAGGGTATCCTCAGTTACTCCTCGAAGAATTTACACCCCAAGAACAAGGTCATCTGGAAGGACCACACCCATAGATGTAGAGGACCAGGAGTTGATTGGTAAGGGCTAAAAGTAGATCAGAAATAGTTGGCACAAAGTCTTAGCTTTCATTAGACTGATCTTCCAACTTCGCCACTCAAAACTGAAAAACTCAGAAAGAAAGTCCTGTATGATTTGTTCATGTTGAATGGGTGGATAGAATGGTTGCCCAGTTCAACTTCTTTGTTACATATGGTGTAAAAGAGCATAATTATTTTATTTACCTGCTGTCATTGGAAGGATAAAACTTGGGTCATTTGGCAGAAATCAAGCTTGTATTGAAGTAATTATAAATCAATAAGTTGATTCCAACCCAGACTGAATGATTGAAAGCAGGTCTTTTATGAAAGACTTATTTATACTAACCCATGTACAGTTGCATTTTTTTGGCAAATGTCTTAATTTTACCACAAGTATTGAACAATGTGTTCACCCAGTGTCATATTCTTCTTTAAAGTTGTCTGGTCTCCTCCACATTTTTGGTTTCAGGAGTACTTACAAATGTTATTACCATCTGTTGCATCCCCAGACAGAATATTTGAACCTTTGTTTAGAGTAAATTTTGTTCTGAAGTTGTTGATTTTGTATTTTCAATCTAGTATTACATTTTGCTTTCAGGTGAAAGGATAGGATCTGCTGTTAGCAGGAAGAGTACTTCAAGGGTATCTCATCCTGTTTCTGATGTAGAGGCAGATATGGGAGATGAAGACCAGGAAGTCACCTGGCCCAATGAAGCTGAGGATGAAGAGGTACTTGTTAGAATACTTACAGGTTCTTTTCCACATATTGTAGTACTGCTTCTCAGTAAAATATGATGCAGTACAGTACAATGCTGAGGGACATAAAATTTTCCAAATAGTTGGGGGCCGAGGTAGAAGGGAGGGGGGAGTTTGTTAGGGCTGAGTTAGCAATTCAGATTTTTAACATACATAACATCCTACCACACAATGCACATTTATACACAATAGGCCTGCTCATTTATAGAACTAGACTTGCCCCAAGTCTCTTGCAATGTTCTCTCCCCGCTAATAGGATTTCATTGGTTCTCTCCCGCTCGTTCACTGTTCCTTCTCTTAATGGCACCCTTTCAGGCCTCTTCAACTCCTCCTGCAGGCACAACAATTTCTCACACTCCCTGCTTTCTGTAGCGAGTCATTGTAATGTCGTTTTACACTGTGCTACCCATATCGACCAACACTCTGGTACCAGGCTTGTCCAAAAGAGGCTTGTATTTTTTTTATCTTGGTGATGTCACATTTGAGCCAGTGGTATTCAAATATGAATATTCACCAGTTTTTGAAGCCAATGAAAAGTTTCAATATGTAAACAGACAGTTTATTATCTAGTAGATGCACTGCTGTGCCTCGCATGCAACGTTCATAGCAAGATATGAGTATTTATCTTAATGAATATCCAGCAAGTGTCATACAATACCCAAGCTGATTGGAAATAATACTTAATTATCTTCAACTGTATTCATCCTTAAATTATGGATGAATTACACAATAAACAAGTTTAAAATGTTGACATCAACAGAACCAAAAACTACAAGTTTCTCATGGCAAGCCACTTGATCGAACAGTCTGCTCCAGTAACAGTAGGCTATGTGTGTAGGAGCACAAGAACCATTGAAAACAAGTGATACAGCGCCAGTGCATGCTAGCTGCAGCAAGAGACAGTAAGAAGTAGGCTGTGATTGTTGTATAGTGGTACAATGTGATGGAGTCACTGTGAGAGTAGGAACAGGCATGAAATGAGAGGTTGAAGAGAGAATAATGTGGGAGACTTGGGGCAAGTCTATGATAGCACTAGATGGAGGACTTGTATATCCCTAAGATATTTCATGTCTATGTACGATCTATGTATATATAAATATATATATTTGGGTCTCTTTAACCTCCTCAGAGGTGCCACAGACAATGATAATAAACATACAAAACAATGAAACAAACTTACAACTTAAACCAAAATGTAACACAATGCACTGGAATGGGAAATGGAGAATATACAGTAAGGTACTAGATAGGATAAGGTGGAACAAATTTTCTACCTGGTGAAAACAGGTCTTTCATTGAGCAGTGCATATGAAAAATTTAATAGAGGGGCAGCATTCAAGAGAGTAAACACAGAAATACAATGCAATGCAAAGGATACAATAGAATTCAATACAATACATGACAATATAACAGAACATGTCACAACACAATACAGTATCTCTTTCCTTCATATAAAGAATCCTGGTGTATGAAATAAATTAATATGATGATTGCAAAGGTGTTGAGAATGGATTGGAGAAGTGGAAAGGGGTTGTGCATTAAAAAATTCCTAATAAATCTGATCATTCCTTGTTTCATAATAATATCTCAAACAGTTTGAGGCAGGATTTCACTGCATTCATTCTTCTCTGGCAGGAAGAAAAATTGAAGGCTACCTAGAAAAGCTGAAACACTGTAAGCACTTCCTAGCAACAGGTTTAGTATTTGATGTTATCAAAATAAGATGGTGCTGCTGTCTTGAATTATTTTAAAATTAATAATCCTATTAAATTGTGAGTATCACAAATCATGCTCACAGCTTTAGAGAATGTTGTTTGTCCCCGTTTGAATGGAAAAATAAAAAGAAACTATTTTCCACTTTCTCAAAAATTTTGGATGGGAAATTTCAAAAAATTTTCATACTTAAGTTTCAAAATTAGAAGCATTTCTGAAATTTTGACGTCATATGAGACTGTAAGAGAGTGACTGCATTTTAATGGCAAAGAGAGAAGGGAGTGTAAGAATGAGATCAAAGATCAAATTCATGACAGTTTTAACAGTGGGGTGCAGATGCAATATTGTCCTCTATGAATTTAATAAATTTACTTTATACTATTGTGAAGGTGAGCAAGACGCCAGTACAAGAAGAAACAGCAGATGGACGAGAAGAAGGAAATACTGACTTGGAACCATCCAAGGAGGATGCTACTCAGATTTCAGAAGAAGTTGAAGAAGAAGTAGAAGAAAAAGAAGAAGATAAAGCTGATTCAGAGGCAGTTGTTCATGTTGAAGATGTTCCTCCTTTGAAACTACAAGAACCAGAGGAAGAGCCCCAACCAGAGACAGAAGCGATTCAGAAAGCAAAACCTAAAACAATGTTACTTGAGGAGAGTGTCGTACTAGGTGAGTTATAGCCGATTTTTTTTTTT
>WURT03070236.1:0-13471 GCA_009936505.3 Holothuria glaberrima
ATGTTGAGTGAAAGTATTGTGTCTGTTTGGCTCTTGTCAATTTCCAAACCACAGTTTACAAAACATATTTTACAAAGCCTTTTGGCTTTCTGGTTTGTGAAATGTTGCAGTAAGGTGGTTTGTTATCATCCATTGTACAATGCTGGGAGCTCAGGGTATTTCAGCAGACGCAAGTTTCTGCAACACATGTCCAGTTTTGATATCTGTACATTCCCAAGAGTTGTGTGTTGTACAATTGGTGCAACTGGTGTTTAATAAGGTGTGATAAGGATTGTAATACCATTTGAGTGCAAAGTAAGTGTTATTTAATGGAGTTATGATGGTCTCTTTGGGAGTCATTAATTCAATAGTTTGGTATTTTATGTGAAAGAAGCCTGCATAGCATCATTGTTTCGGAGTTTTTGAGAGGTCAACTTTCCAATTTCTTCTTCTGTTTTAGGGACATGTGAAGTATGAAGAGCTTGCACCTAAAATGCCTACAGAGAAAGTAGCAGTCCCAGTAGAATTGATGAGTTTCATCAGTGAACTGAGGGTAAATTTTCATTCTTTGACTTAGCTGACTCTAGAATCAATTGAGTATAAATATGTACTACAGGGCTTGAAAATATTGATTTTCCAATCTGGAGCTAAAAATAGCTTCCGAGTCCTTTTATTGAAGCTTTTCTGGAGCTGTTTTACCATTTCCTGGAGTTGTTTTCAATGTTTCAAAGAAACCACTGTTCGCTGCATACAACATCCTCTAATGCATCTTCCAACATTACAAGCATCTAGTAAAGAAATTCAAAATAGCAAAGAGACACAAAATAAGACAAATGAGCATTTATTTTGTCAAACGTTCTGTAACAATTTTAGCCCCCTTCTCAGGTAGGCCTGCAGCTAGGGTTTTCAGATCTAGACTGACATCTTTGAAAAAGGGAAAAAGTGTGCCGCGTGTCTTGAGATCCATCCCATAACCTATGCACTACCCATTTCAGACTAATTTAACTACATTGTCTGAAATGTACAAATATGCCAAATCTGTTCTGGCACGTACAGACTATTTAAGCACAACAAAAAAAAAGCCAATCACATGGCAGATCAGCGAGATTGTCATTCAACAATCATACTGCAAGAGCCACACAAACATTGCCATGAGGTAAAATTTTTCGAATAGAGAAACTGTCCAGTCTCTTATCTGATGCTGCTTGCTTGATTAAATATAGCCCAGGCTAAATTTGTTATCAGACACCATAGGTGCTCTTGTGACCAATGGAGCAGAAACCACTAGACTGTTAACTCTATTGACTCTCAGTATGCAACACAATAAGACCTTTTGAGATGGTCAGTACACTCTGATCATTACAGAGTGTAAGGAGGAAGATAAACCAAGCATGCATGAGACACCAATATCCACAGACTACTGTAGTGAGCTAAATAGTCCCATTATTCAGTACAACGAATAGAACCCGCATGATTAGGGTAACATGCGGGTAAAAAGACCAATATTCTTTTGGGAGATTTTCACATAATGCTGTAAGAACATTCATACATCACTGTACATACAGTAGCCCTGCTTTTGAAGTTGGGCTACTAATGGAAGATTAACGAAAAGGTGCCATTTTACTGCTAACAAGTTTCAAACAGTTGGCGCTCTTCCTTACATTCATCAAATATTCTAGTTCCAACTTTTAACATTGTTTTCAGCATGCACTTAAAACTTACAGACGAGAATGGAAAGATGGAATTGATCACAGTAATTTGGTGACTGTAAACCTACACAGGCATTGATACTGTATCCGTTGATGGTATGTGTGTTTGTGTATTAAATAGAAAATATCGGAGAGTCATCATAGCTTTTGAATAATCTAGAATGTCTGGACTCCCATAAGAGGCGTATAGTATATGTCGCTACAGATGCATACAAGAACTGTCTACCTTTACATTAACAATGAGCAGATTCTATTACACTACTTAATTTGCAGTACTGAAACACAAGACCAAGTGGCATGGAACTCCGGTTGTGCAGGTCTAGGTACACATTGGTTGCCTATACCTGTAGTGTAGGCTGATATATATGTGATGCCCTCTACAATGAGCTCAATATGTGGAATTTGCAAGCCGGTTGATGTCACACGCGCAACTGAACAATACGCCACACATGCTAGTCAGTGTGAGCCTACCCGTATACTGCTGCACTCAGCTAGCTACGTAGTATTTCTCGGACAGACGGTCGCGTCACGAACACAAACTTTAGTTCCATTATTTTCATGGTATGAATTGCAGGATTACACCGAAACCAGTGTGGTGTAATTGGACATTTTTGTGTAGGAAATGTTTCCATGATTTTGAGATTGATTGATTGTGTCATGTGCCTGGAGCTATTTTAAGCTCCAGACAAACACCTACTTTTTCATTTTTCTGGAGCAGTTGGGGCCAATTCTGGGGCTTTTGCTCCAGAGCTCCAGACTATTTTTGAGCCCTGTACTATACTTTAGAAATTTGAAAAGGGGCTTAAAGGGTTTATCTCCTCATCCCCAACAGTTGCAATTTTTCCCAACTCAGTTACTTATAGCTCCTACCAAAACTGTCTTTAATTGTGAAATACTCCAGACCAACATTGCGACCTTTTTTGCCCACAAGGAATACCACCCGAGACCCCTGTTTTTGGCCGAAAACAGGAGATTAAATATCTACCCAACTTGGTAACATTAGCCTCATTGAACTCTCTACTACACAAATTGGTTCTTAAGTAACCACCACTTACCGTCCAAGAGTGGTGGACTACCATAGATCACAGTAGCATATACACAATGCACTATAAATAGCTGGCACAGTCCAGTGGTCAGTATTAGTTGCGTCTCCAGTCATGTGGTGGCTGGATGCATTTAATTGTGTGCACTCAAGGGTAAATCTTACTACATAGCAGCACTTTTGGTAGTTAGTTTACTATCAAGTGTCAAATTATTACTCCCCTGGTGAATCTTAGGACCAATCTTCAGTGGGCTGGGCTGGATTGGCCGTCATGATGTCAGTTTGAGAGAAGCTGAGTTCAAATAAAAGAGAATAATTTTCATCATATGCCTTTCAAACCACCCCACACACATAGCTTGTTTGTTACTCAAGATATTCTTCTTTGAATATGTAGTACAGTGGGCTATTCTTTGCAAGAACAGGCTTCCATGCTGGTTACTTCAGGGTTACAAAATGTTATGTAATACTGGCAGATGGCTTTCAAAATCTTTTGTTAATTTCTTGTAATTGCAGTGTTACATTTGACCTCAACACTAATAGACACCAATGAAACATTGAATATCATTCATTGTTGGCTGAGCTCAAAATTTTGTGACAAAAGATGTTACAACTCTTTAAGTGTCTGCATAGTCAGTTAAATATGTCAAGATTTTAAAGAAATACATAAGATGTTCAATTAGTCTGCCTGTATGACATCACAGATTTCCTGGCCAGAATGCAGTTCACTGGCTTGAAGTGACAGTTTTCTTTGAAAATCCATACTCCAAAATGCAATGTTCATACTCTTGGGATACAGTTTGCACCAATAAGTTGAGAGAAATTTCTTTTATAAAGTCTGCAGGAATTTTGTCATCAGAATATCCCTTTAAGCTCCTCCATGTGCGGGTACAAACTTAATGTATTACCTAAGGTCATATATTGGTGAACGTGCGAGGCCTCAATGTGCAATGTGTTGGCTCCTTTGTTAGGATCTCTTTTTTGATGGTTAAGTCAGAGATTGTGCAGGGCATTGCTAAGATGGTAAGCCCCTTACAGACTTACCAATGACAACACTCGACTGCCAATCTTTCTCCCCCCCACTCCCATTCCTAAGCACAGGCAGTGAACACCCTACAAGTGGACTTAAACATTTTACAGTTTGTATCAACACATTAAGAATCATCAATTTGATACAGCAGTGATTTCAGATATTCCCTATAGTGGCTAGTGCCACGGAAGCCACAAAAATCACTGAGCTTTTTTGACTTTTTGGTTGGATTTTGATTACAATCAGAACTGATATGCCAAGGTTACATGTGTATAAAGTGTGAACTCAAGCTCATTTTGGGTATGATATCTCAAAAGGGGTACTGCTCTATGTTCTGGAATCTTTTTGTTCCAACATCTTTCTCTTCACCATCTTCATATTCTGAAAGTTTACATGAAGGTCAGTGTTAGGATAAGGGTTAGGTTTGGGTTAAGCTAGGTGGGAGTCTTACAGTGACAATCCACATGTTTTGAAACATAGAGATGTCATAAAATAAAGGTGTAACTATCATGAATAAGGAGTGATGGATGCTTTTAATTTTTAGTGTGGGGATAATCCATTTTGTGTATATTAAACCTGGGGCTTTTGTGTGCACATATTTGCCTTTTTCCATAAAAAGTCAGTGCACTTTGTTTCAATCCTACTAGGATGTACTGAAGATGAGAGGAAATGAGCAACTTATTTTTTAATTGTCACCACAGATTGACGTAAGCGAGAAGCAGGATTGTCATGATTGTGGCGGGCTCTGTGAATGCTATCATGTTCCTGAAGAGGGCCTGCAAACTACTCCTTTGGATTTAATTGGTAAAAAGGTGAAAAAAAAAGTTGAGAATGGAAAGTTGTTATTGTTGTCAGAGGATTTCCATGGGTCTGTTCGAGAAAGACTCAAAGAAAAGTTCCCAACATTACTAAATGGGGCATTCTGTTCTCTTGGTGTTATGAAAAATAAACCCAAGAAAACTTCAAGCCAAAAAAAGGGGAAAAAGAAAGAAGAAAAAGAGAGAAAAAATTCAAATGGAAAATTTGCAACCCAACAAAGCACTGAAAATATCAGGGATTCTCTGGTGCATGAAGATGCGACTCACAGCGAACAGACCAGAGAAACTCCTACAGATGCAAATGAAGATACACAAACTCCTGGTGCAAGTGGAACATCTGTAAGTGATGAAACAGACACTCCAAGTGAAGAACGTGAAGGTGAATTCGGGGTTGATAAAACAAACTCTAAAAGTACAGACAAGCAAAAAGTTGCAGAGGCATTTATTGATTTTGCTGAGGGGTATTCAAAGAAACCAATTATCATTTTAGCAGGTTATAAGTTTGAAAACTTCTTGAGGGATGTGAAGGATGCAGCTGGTCAGTGTGGGTGTATTTCTATGCAAAAAGGGGATTTTGATCATATTGTCATAATTCCCCAGGTGGGCATCTTTTTGGGTCAGTTAAAAGATGAAAAGGAAGATGGGTCCAACTTTAAAAGTAGGATCTGCCAAGCTGCCAGGCAGTGTCAAAAAGATAAGTCTGTATTCAGTGAGATGTTTAGAGATGAAATCGGCATGTTTGATCTTCCAATCTATGAGTTTATCGGTGAACCTCATGTTAGTAGAAAAACTTTTGATGACCTATGTAACTTTACCCAGTGTCCTTCCTACAATATCATTTTAACAAAAGATGATTTGAAAGACGGAGACTGCTTTAAATCTTGGATCCAAAAAAGGCTTGGTGACGGGGTTGAATTGTCTGATAATTGGATTATAAGTGAAGAACATTATTGGACACTTCTAGAAAGATTTGTTGGGTTTGGCTCTCAAGTAGATGACATTGGTCCATACCCAAAGCTTATTGGGGATCAATGTTTTAATATCTCACTGACAGATGAACAAAGACATCTTGTTAATTCTGATGATAAGCAGTACTTAACTTTGGCAGGGGATTATGGAACTTCCAAAAGCTTGCTCCTAGTCAGAAGGGCTTTAAAAGTAGCACGGGAAATAAATGATGAAAACAACCAAAGAAAGGGGAAAATCAAGATAATTAACTGCAGTGATATTTGTATAAGTGGGGAAATCTTGAACATGCAGTTTCCTGAACATGGCAAGCATCACCTTCAAAAGCTTTTGAAGGGTCAGTATCAAAACATAATAAGTGTTGAAACATTTAGGAGCTTTACACAAGCAGAGTACTCTGACCTGTCTGGACAGAAGGGTGTGGACTTGTTGATCAAAGCAATTTCACGCATGCATAAAGATGACCCTGACCTATATTTAATGTTTGATGAAGTTCCAGCACATTTTGTAGAGAAACTTCAAGAGTACCAGAATGTACTCTTTGACTCTTGGCAGTCTGTAAACATGGTATGGCTTGTGGTAGGAACCAATTCTTACAGGGTAAGGTATGATGACATTGAATTATGGAAAATTGAAGATTGTAAACCTAGTCCAAATTTTGAGCACATGTACTTGACCAAAGTTGTAAGATCCCCTGTAAAGCTATTTCATTTATGTGAAAAAATATCAAAGTGCAGTGGAGATGACCACCAAGGGTCTTCAATTAACTTTTATAAAGGTCCTCAGCCATTACTCTTTAGGGTTCCTACCTGTAATTGTCCTGAGGAGAAGCACATAAATGGACCCAGTGATGATCAGGTTGAACTGATTCCTCTGAAATTTGCATGCATGTCAGACAGGCTTTTTGTCACTCTCAAGTCCATATTTTATGAGATAGGTATTTACAAGAATGGCAAGATAGTGGATGAGTGGCCAGGAAAAGTGACTATTCTTGTGTCTGGTGCTGAAGATGACACTCTGTTTAATGACTTGCACTCCTTGTTGATACAGTGTTGCAAGAACTTTAAAGGTCTAAGTGTTAGGGACACACTTAAGGTTAAAAGGACACGGTGGAAGGGTGACAACATAACTTTTAATCGGGGCAACACTTCTCAAGGTGAATGCAGTGAGGCATATTCTGATACTACTATAGGGGGAAAGGATGGTGCCAATTTAGTTGATGAAAGCAGAAAGGATGATGACCAAGATACTACTCAGGAAAACCAAGTTAATGGTTCATGTGAATGTACTTTAAGTTCAGACAGTGAACTGGGCAGTGACAAAGATGGTATTTTAGGTGTTGTTGGTAAAGAAATGGCTGGAGGAGGATATTGTGGTCGGCATGATTGTAAGAAGAGAAATGTGCCAGAGAGACTTGATGGTGAACAGAATACCATGTTGGAGGGTAATAGAGATGTCAATAGTCTTAAAATACTACTAACAAGAGAAACATACTTTGTGGGCTGTGAGAGTCATGTTGTTATTTGTATAGACTTGAATGCCATGAAGCATTGGTTTAGGAACACAAAAGTTGGTTACAGTACTCTAGCAGTATCCCGTTGTCTTAGTAAGTATATACATCTTACTTGGCCTGAAGAAGAGGCTGAAATTATGTTTAAAATGAATGTTGAAGCTCTTGGTGAGGATTTAGAGAGTGTTGACAGGAAGAACTTAGAAGCATCCAAAGAGCTAAGTGCATTGGAATATCTCCTTGAGAAAGCTGTCATAAAGGAAAAGACAGTAGAGATGGACTGATCAAAAAAGAAGTCCAGAAGTTGAAATATGGCCTCAATATTTCATATTAGAGTAGATCCTCTCAAACTTTGTATCGTAAATGATTTTACTAAAAATGGAACCCAAGTCTCTTTCGCTGTATTTTAAACATCAATTCGAAATAATGTTGGCTCGTTGCAAGTAGTTTTCACCTTGATCAATTTATTTTGTAGTACTGCCAGGGAGCTTTGCATCATTTCAGAAAAACAGGCTTGTCAAATGAGGCTTCATCATTTATTAATATCTTCAAAACAGTTATTGTATTATGCAAATTAGTTACATATTGGCAGGTTGTTGCAGCTTTCTGTCAGCCAGGCTTTGGCTAAACCAGCATGATACTATGTAAGTATATCCATGTACTTGAAGTGAATGTATTTTCAACAGAGTTAATTAAGCAGGGTATAACCATAAATGAGAGAGCAGGATCCAAATAATCTACACCATCATAACCATCTTGGATTTGGACATTTACACAAACCCTCTTTCAGGCACGGATCCAGGGGGGTGCACTCGGCGCACGCCCCCCTTTTTTCGATGACCAACGATATTTTACCGATTTCGCAGAAAAGGAAAAAAAAAAAAAGGAAAATAAAAAAAAAAAAGGACCTTGATAATTCGGATAGTGCAAGTATGCAAGAACTGAAGAGCAAAAAAGCAAAAAAAAACAAATTTGGTCCTCAAAAACCCTGGATCAGCCAGCCCAGCCCAGCCCCCCTGTCGGGCAAATCCTGGCGCCACACTTGTGTGTGCGCCCCCCTTTCTCAAAATCCTGGATCCGCGCCTGTCTGTTACACTAAATAAAGCCTACCCAATAAATTCAGTGATTGGTTCAATTACTTTAATGCATCTCACTTTCCACCTTTCATTTATTACTGTTAGATATTTGATCCTAAGAGTACTGATTCTAAAAACAATGATGTGTCAAAACATCTGTAATGACATATTGAACTGACCATAATTAGTGCTGGCCAGTTTAATATTGGAACCTTGTGTTACACTATTAGAGACTGCTAGGTGACAGTTGAGACTTCACAGAAAAATGAATGTTGAAATTTGGGAACTTTATTAGTCACTTGGCATTCAATATTCTTTACTGTTAAAATCTACAAACACAGAAGTTCAGTAACATTAATGTGGAAAAATTATTTTGTCATGAAATAATTCAGTGTCATGACAGTGATTAATGAACAAAAGGTAATGTGAGTTTTATGATCAAATCTACAAATTGGCTTTGATTAGATGGAAAAAACAACAAACTAGTTGGAACAAAAACCAGTTTTGTTCTCTATATTAAATGCTTGTGTGCTCCCTGCTAAAAATTGTATTGGCTAAGATTTACAGAGTGTTTTTATGATATCTGATGTAAATTATAGGTCATGGTGTCGGTAAATTTTTTCAAGGTATGATTCTGAGAGCAAACCAAGGTATTCATTCCATAAAGTTTGAAAAACAGGCTCAAAGAGCTCTGCACAAGCTAAAACACGCACAACGGATGCCATTAGAATAAAGAGCATTTTGTGCTAGTAGTGTATAATTATCAATAATTTTTGAAGCATCAAATCTGACATGGGGGCTTGCATAAGAGTCTTTCATTCATTAAGTGGGCTGTTGCATTACCCTAAACATATTTAGGAGTCCCCAGACATCTTTGTGAACAATTCCTGACTCTCTTTGATTGACATTGGTTCATACAAAAGCATCTCTTTGACTGCATGGTCTGTGATAGCTTTTGCAGTTCTGTGTTCATAGCAGTTTACACTAGGGATGGGTGGTAACGTGAAATTTTGGTACCAGTACCGCTGGTTACCCAGAACCGGTATTGTAAACAGTACTGACTTGCAACTCATGGTTTGATGCTTCTTGGCCATATTATGGTGTGAACCCCAAACACAGTTCCCAAAACCTTACAGGAAGGGCTTGACTTTGAAGTAAAAAATGATAAGCTGACACGCTGGAATTACAGCTGGTCTCTCTCTACCATGGTAGTAGATGTAGAAAATTGAAAGTTGATTTCATTTTCGAATGGGATATTTTTATAAAATAATTTCATCATGGCACATCGTGACATAAAACGAGTGGTACTGCTATCTCCCTTTGAAATGAAAAGAAGTACCGGTAGTTTTATCAAGAACCAGTAATATTAAGAACACAAAGATCTTCAGTATTTCCATTTTTGGTACTACCGGTATTTCAGTGAATACGGGTATACTCCCCAACCCTAGTTTACACACAGTAGTTTTGCTGTTCACTCAAGTTCCTCAATTTCTGTCTAGATATTGTTTAAACATGAGTCAAACCTTCAAAGCTTTATCAAGAGAATGTTTGCATTGGTGGTGTTAAGTTCACATGCCAGTGGACTGAAACTTTTACAGGTATTCACTGTCTTGCCTAAATGAAATAAAATAATTCAGGACACTACTCATTTTTGCAAAATTGTAAGATTTTTATTGAAACTGAAGCACAGTACTAAATGAATATACAGTTGTAGAAAGTTGTTGTGAAATCTGTGGTAACAGAAAATATATATCTATTTATATACATGTTTTTTTTTAATCTTTTATGTATTTGTAGTTTAAGGTGACTAATATTAAATTAAGCAGTGTTCGTAGTTGAATGACCTGAAGGGATTGAACACAAAATAAAAAAGAAAATTAAATAAAACCATGAGATGTTTTAAATGGCTGGAACTAATAGCCATACAGGGATGTTTCTTACCATACTTTCCAGTTTTATCTGATACATTGCAATGTTTAAAGTATGCTCTAGTCATTATGAACAGCAAGTTATCAACCATATTTGAAGGAAAATTTCTAAAAAATATAGGTTGTTGGTTGCAAAACTGAAAATTTACTTTCGACTGAAACAGTAGCTTTGCATGATTTTTCAAGGTGTTGTAAGATTTTTGATATTTAAATAGGTCTGTGTAGCATGGGATGGGCAAGATCTGTGTGGCATGGGATGGGCAGTATGGTTATATGTGAATAACTGCAGAACAATGAAACACAAATATGCTTGTCTGTGATTTGATACAGGTCAAAATCATGTTATGTTTGTACTCAGGGGCTCATAACAAAGTTTATCCTTGGGTTCTTACTCATCAGGGAATATTCATGAATTGTGTTTGCGTCCATAAAGGATCTCTTATTGTCTTTTACCTATTTATGTTACTTTCAGGTTTTACATGCTTTATTACAGAGTACAATCATTTGTTACTCTTGTGCTTACTAATTGGTACCTCAAAAGATAAAGGCAGCCACCCAAAACTGAAATAGTACTGTATATATCTCAATTTTCCTTAAAGTGATAATTGAAAACATTTTATTGTAGTGAATTTTTTAATTCTTGCTTACTAACCCCTGGTCTACCTTGAGGATACCATATTTATGTTTGGAAACATCTTGAAAGAGACATGCATGGACAATGAGAGGACTTTTTTTGTAAAATTTAGTTCATGTGTCAAAGTAAGCTTTAGGTGACTGCTAATTCCCCTTGAAACCAACATTAATGGTGCAAATTTTCTGGATTCAATTCACTTACTGTCTGTTACTGATGTATCGTCTTTGAAATATTTAACCATTATGCCAGCTTGTTCTCATGTGGATGGATTCTTGCTCTGTTCATAACTTTCAAAGGTATACATGTCAGAAGTGCTTTTGTTGTTATCCCTCTGTAACTGAGCACTGTCATGGAATCTTCATGACACCACAGAATTTGGATGCCAAAAGCTTTGTCGTGGGATTATACTTTCATGTCAGGGAATTTCATCAGTGTTACAGAAAAATTCCTTTTTGTTTCTAGTGATTTTGTTAATGAAGTAAAAAGCAATTATTGGTTTCTAATGTATTTAGTTATAAAGATTTCGTGAAATTTATGGTTAACAAAATAGTAGATAGCAATTTCTTGCCCTATCTTGTGGGGTAACATCTCTATTAAACATGACAAATCTTATTGAGAAGAATATGTTTATTGCCTGAAAGTGTCATTTCTGTTTGCAGCAACCCGGTGAAAAATTACTGCTTTTGGACGATCTTGTCCGTCCAAAATTGTCCTGCCATTAAAAATCATCAAGGACAGTTACACATTCCACTATCGATGCCTGGACTATTCCATTGTAAAACAAGATCGAATGAACCAGCAGGGTCGTAAACCTTCAAGGTTACTTCGTGTTATAGAAGATACAATTAAGTTTGTCCCTCAGCCATAAGAGAATATAGCTGAGGTAGAAATCACCATTATAAAAAGAACAGTCCGTTAATTATGCAATAAAACATTCCTTTGCTCATAACAGTGAAAAATTGTCCAAAAGCAGTGCCTTTTCCAACCAAAATTTTCCCATTTTTTGCTGGGAAAGAATTTCAGAGAAAACATTTATCCCTCACCCTACCACAAGATATGTAATGCCACAGAATTCAGTCACACAGGTATGGCACACCTTGTATTTATTTGTGCATAGTGATTAATTTTCATTAGTTTTTTGAAGTCTATACTGGAGGAAAAATATTTTATTTATGAAGTAAAATATAGTGTAACCCTTTTAAAAATCGCTTTCTTCACAAAGATGATTTCCATATATTTTATTTAACTTATAATTTTTGTATTGTGTTTTGTCATTTGTCTTTCTACTTTTACATTTTGCCATTTGAAATCATGGCAAACATGGTAAATATGCAGCTGTCTTCATGCGTCATTCTTTAGTCAGCAGGTTGATGCTTTTATTTTTTTTCTACCTTTTTCATTGTTCTCTTACTCATTAACTTTGTGGAACTGACTGTGATGCACAATGCCTTGCTTCTTTCAAATTTCCTTGAAATTCATTCCTCACAAAGTGTGGTATTTTGTTTATTTTTGATTTTACATCAACCACTTGAATACGTTTTAAATAACATGTGACCATGCAGTAATATTTTAGTTCAAAAGATATTCATGTCTATTGTAGGCATGGTGTTTTTCAGTCTTTGCTATTAAATGCGCGTAGAAGACAATTAAGGTACCAATTTGAAATATATTAGCCCCATTGAGTGCTCTACTGCACAAGTTAGCTCTTAAATGACTGCCAATACGCTATCTGAGGGTAAACAGAAACTTGAAGTTCAGTAGGTATGTACATAATGTAACATCTATAAAATGCATGGCAACAGTTGTGTTTCAATCATACTGTGCTTAGTAAATTATCTGTGCTCAGGGGTGAGTCCTACAACTGGCAGTAGGCTACTTTTGTTTGTTCATAATACTGTCAAGTGACAGATTGTTACTCCTCAAGTGTATTTTAGGACTGGACCCCAATGGGCCAGCTAAACCACCATGTGGTATTAAGCTGATCATTTGATGTTATCGAGTGGAGTGAGTTTCAGTTAGCAGATGTTCATGAATATAGTGAGGCAACTAGATAGATTACTCAGTATTACTCAGTTGTGTGAACATTCCTAGTGTGTTAGCATGATTGTTGCAGGATAGAATCATCTAGGAATTTTGTGTTGTGCAGAAGACTGTACACTTACAGTGTATGCAGTTTCTGTTTTCCTCAACTTATTGCAGTAATAAGCAATGATTCTAAACAAAAAATGTCTCTTCAGGTTCCTCAATATGTAGTAAACTGGCACTGTCAAATCAGGTGATAAGGTATTGTTTCATATGTCACCTGAATTTGAGAAAATAGCTGATGATATTCAGTGGCTGCAATCAATATCTGTATAATTGGTTGCATTTTTAAATGGCCTCATTGAATTCATATCAGTTATTTTGTAAAGAGTTTGAAGGAAATCATTGCACGTATGACAATCGAGCCTTATTACTCATGTATCACTTCCTGTAGTGACCAGAAGTGTGAGACATTGTAGTTTTTATGGGCTCAAGAGCTATAAGTACTTCACATTGCTTGCCCAAGCCCTTGATAGACCAGCCTCTCTTAAATGCAATGCATGCATGGTGCTAAATGAAGCTTTTGTTAAAGTTTACTAACAATGAAATTGCCAGGTGGCTGTCAAATGAAAGACCAATTGAAAAATATTTTTTATAAAAAATGCTAAAGCTTTTTGCCAAAGTGCTTACGATTATTTACAAAAGTTTGATGTTTTTGCCCTGTATAAATTTAATCACAGATTCTTATTGATTCCTTGCC
>WURT03070247.1:0-13470 GCA_009936505.3 Holothuria glaberrima
GGCAAGGGATGTTTACTTCTTGGAAGCTTATTGCAAGAAGGTGTGAGCAAGCATCCTAACCGGCAAAATGCCTCATGCTTTCCCTTAAATTGCATGTAGAAGTGACTTTTTATTGCATGTTGAAGTACTGTATAGAAGGAAATTTCTGCAAGGCTAATTTTTCTCGATTCTGGACCTTGTACACATATTTGCGAAGTGAAGAAATCGCTGTTTCACCTGTAAGGGTCAACCAGCATAATCTTGTACAGAGTATCAGAAGTATTTTGGCGGGTCTTAAATTCGCAGTTAGTTACTTGCTCACAAAAAGCATGAAAAGCAAACCCCCGTGAAAATTACTACACAGAAACTCGTTAGACATTTCCTGTTGTTACTATGAGGGTTTTACAGTATGTCTTTTGGAGAATGATCCCTCCTTTCAAAATATGGTAAAGGATGAGCTTAAAAGATTGGTGTTACACTCCTTTTTCATAATTAACTGATATCAGGAGCTGAATGGATCAAAAAACTCTTTGTGCCATTTTAGTAATCTTATGCTTTCTGAGTTTTCTTTTGTCATACATTCATGCATATTTCAAGTATTAGCTATATACTGTATAATTGGATAGACGTGAGCTTCTGGAGAGTTTAATAGTGCTCTGGTCTTGTAGCTTACTGAGACACACTGAAATCACTGTATGTTAAGCTTGGGTCATACCAGTATATTTTAGGATAGGCTGCTTGCAGGTTCAAGAGGGCACAATGACAAGACATTTTTATTTACACAGGTATGTCCTATAGTGTAGTGTCTTTCATAGTTAAAGGGATATTGCAAAGTTTGGCATAGCGGTTTATGGTGGCAGTGTTCCCTACAGATTGTCAAGAGGGGAGGACGAAGCAAGTTTACGATCACGAAGCCTCCCCCCCTCCCCCACCCTCTCATCTCCAGAAATTTTTGATGATTGAGATGCTAAATGATGACATATTTATCAAACATTACATTAGGCCTACTTTTGAATTGGTAGTAGCCTATTTATTGCCAACTTTTTTCAGAAGCCGAGCAGAGCTCTTGTAGGGGGCAGGATTTTCTAAGGATTGCAGTCGCTGGTTTAGCCTCCCCCCCCCCGACCCTTGATAATTGCAGTCCTCCCTTAAGACTTTCAGCTTCAGCCGTTATACAGGGAGGAAGTTAGGTCAGGAAGTTTTTTATGTGACTAGTTACTTTACAACTGTACTGGCTCGGTCAAGAAGAAAATGCAATGCTAAGGATATAATTTCTGGATTGCTCGAAATAAATATTTCTTACTAAAGTAGTCAAGTAATCCAAGTTAGATAAAAACATAATAATTTTTTGATCATTTCAGAAAATGCCTATTTAGTAAGGTTTGTGTACTATCCTGTTGTAGTGTAATTCAGGTGCAAAGGGTGAAAACAGGCTAATAGCCAGAGGGGGGCACCAGGGGCCCCCTATGCTGTGATGGTACCTCCCCATATCAGAATTCTTGGCTACGGACCTGAGTGAACATATTGTTAACACAGCCTGTTGGAGCTCACCAGCATTATAAGTGAAACACTGCTTCAAAGACAGAAGGTAGTTTTACAAGATTTCAAATTCTTTTCTGTTTTGCAGATAAAAGTGGAAATCAAGTTCTCAGTGAAATTGAGAAAGGAGGAAGAATGCAGAAGATGCCCAACTGGCCGGATCACATCTACCAGGTCATGTTGGACTGCTGGAAGAAGGACCCTCGACAAAGACCCACCTTTGAATACCTGCATTCTTTAATGGATGACTATGCTGTGGCAACAGAACAAAACTATCGAGAGCCCAAGAGGTGAAGAGAAGCTCTGTTGTGGTACCACAGTGAAGGTAATCTGTCTGGAAAGGATAGATCATCCATGGACTCCTTGGGCATTTGTAAATTCATGTAACAGACTAGCAGCAGAACTGCAGTGACATAGGCACCATGCCGTGTTTTTGCAGATACTAAAATCCAATTCAATGCCTGCAGTTCTGCAGACTTTTTCAGAACTCTTCAGTGCACAAAACCACAATGTTTAGATAAGACTTCCTCACTTCCCTACTCTGTACATCTTGTGTAGACAGACTCTCTCAAGTTTAAATAGACCACTCTGTAAAAAATGCAATGGGTAGGCAAACACCTGCTGTAAGACCATTTTATTGTAAAGTGAACAGGAAGGTTCACCTGACAGTTAATTTATAATTGATTCAGTGGAAGTGTGGAACCAAACAAAAGGTGTGAACATAGTCTCTATGGGCAAAATCACCTCATGTGCAGCAGTGGCAACAAAAAGCCATTAGTGGCATGCTTTTGATGTTTGCCTGGGTGCCTTTCAAGAAGGCATTAAGGCATGTTTATAGGTTGCTGTCATTGCCCTTCCTCAGATTCTGTGTTGTTGTTGTTTCCTCTTTGAGGTTTACATCAAGCCCTGTATAACCAATTCTCATTTGCATTAATTTATTTAATCATTTCAGATAGGGGCAGGAAAACAGGTGGGGTCTTTAAGAGGGTGGGAAGTTGTACTGTGGATGTTTTACTACCTTCTATTTACCTCACGTTTGTGGGCACTATAAGATTCTAAGTGGCAAAAACTTGGGAACGCCTTTAAATAGTTAGTATCTTGTGAAGATATCTCTAAAAATTGTCACTTGCATCATTTGGAAACCTTCACTGGTCAAAATGGTGTGAAAATTTCATAATGGTGCTTATTGGTCAATGTGGTGCATGTTTTTAATGGTACATACTGATTTACATAGGATTTAATGGTTCATCATGGTTCACAGTTGCTGTAGTGTTGCATAATAATGTGATTGTTTATAATATTGCCTCATTATTGATAATGATGGTAGTGCTGTGTAATGTTCATAATGGTACATCATGGTCAGGGGCATCCCGAAGGATCGATGAGTTGAGGATGGGAGGGGGTGCTGGACACAAGTTTTAAATACAACAAGCTCAGAGAGTGATGTTCTGCTCTGAAATGACATCGCAAAGATTGTACCAGTCACATAATTAAATTGCATTCAGGTTACCAAAAAAGGGTAAATTTTGTACTTTTGGCTGCCAATCTTGGCATCAGCAAGGCACAAAATCATTTTTAAATAGTTGGTAGCAGGGCTCGACATTAATGATTGCCCAATTGCCCGGCGCAAGTGAAAAAATTGCAGGGCAAGTTCTGTCTTGATTAACCCTTATCATGCTGAATTCTTTAGAGGGCGGGCTTCATTTTTGGAGCGTTTATCTCTGCAGGTGCACCCTACGAAACGTCTCCTTACCAGGAATGACCTGTTTTAGTAGAGCGCCATATTTCCAAGAGTTGAGGCCAAAAACACAAATGGAAGGCATTCTTTTGTTTTAAATATAGTGCATTGAATGTTTCATTTGTGAAGTGCCCTCACTGCGACATATGTCGCCTACAGCATGATGAGGGTTAAAGGTGCCCGACTGGGCAAGTGCTTCTTGCGATCTCAAAGATGACTTTGGAAATGTCAGAAAACATTACAAAGGCAGAGATCACATTTGGTAAAAAAGTCACGTTTTGATATATTACTATCCAGTGCATGACGACATGAGTCGTGTCATAACAACCATGGCATAAATGATCGTTTATTGCCTGTATTGTTAGCTGCTTTCATCTGATTGGCTACTAATCTAATGAAGTACTTATACCAACACAACCCACCACAATGCATACTGTATTTGCAGTGTTAAACCTACCACAGAGTCACTGCATGCTTAGTGACAACCTAGGTACCGCCAAAAATTAGGATTTTTTTTCATCTTTTTAAATTGTGATAACATTACTCCAAGAACACTAGAGTAGGCAAGATTAATATTTTCCAAACACGAACATGTCTAGCTTAGCATACACCAAGCAGATACGTATTTATGTAGAAATATATAGTGCATGCTTGCATTACGTACTGCTGTATGAAACTCAAAACAAACACGTGTGAGCCTGTACACTCTGTTTATGTATATGAAATGGACAATAGGATAGTGTGAAATAGCCAGGTGCATGTATTGAAATATTGCGGGCTTAGTATTTCTGTTTTAAGGTTCGTTCTGTGGAGGACTTTGGCTACCATTACGATCTAAACTGAGAAACCAAATCAATTTGTAAAGCCCAATAGTAATTTGCAGATTTGGACTGCTGCTTCGAGCAGAATAACGAAGGCCCTTAATTTTGTTCCAGGAGGGGAATTAGTAGGCGTGGTGTAAGTCGGTCAGAATCAATTCAATCACGTAACTATATGCTATGAATAAAGAGTCACAGACAGCCTTATTTGATCACTGATTTGTCATATAAGCATTGTTTTAATGATAAGATATTAAAGGAAAACACAGGGGAATGCTAACTTCTCAGTGTGTTTTAAAGGGAAATTTGCTTTCAAAACATTTGGCTGAATTTCAGTGAGGGCTTACGATACTGTATGTGAAAAATAATTTTGTGAACTTGTAACTGTGAGCCATGGGATAATATAAAACTCAATATTCCACCAGTTTATAAGGGCTAGTGAAAAATGGTAAGGGCAAGTGGATTTCAGTGGCTGCTTGCCCTACTTGGCAAGTGAGTTTAGAAGTTAATGTCAAGCACCGGTAGGAAGACAGCCAACATTGCGGGATGAAAAAATCTGTGGCACAGTGATGGCACTGTCATCCCTCCCCTTTAAAATATTTTGAGGGGGAATTTTGGTTCAAAGGGGGATTGCAATAAGTTGCACCATAAAAAGTCGACTTTTTCCCAACAGGTGCAGGAGATTTTTGAGACGAGTGCTGAATTTAATAAAAAAAAAATTTAGGAAGATGTCAAGACACAGAAGATTTGGTTTAATATCCCCAGAGATTTTTTGTTACTTTCTAGAAAAGAAGACTGCAGAAATAGGTTTACTATTCCATATTGAACTAAGTTTATTGCTCTTTGAAACAATTTTCAAATGCAACCTTCATAATATCAATGTAACTTACAAAAATAAAAATACCCTGTCAACTCTCTTGAACACTGCAAACTCTGGGCAGTTAAACCATTTCCCATCTCAAGGATACCAATACTAGGGCTCAACTGAAAAGGGTAGCATGGGTTGGTCTGATGTCACTGCTTTCAGATCTGGTTCTGATGTGTTGTATTTAAGTGGAATATGGTAATTCTGATGTAATTTCATGATGATGTTGCATGGCCCAAAGCACATTTCAGTACAAAGTAATTATCATCACTTAGTGGTATGAAAAGTCTGATGTTCACCAGTCTGTTTAGTTTTTGTGTTACATGCTTAGTAATGCCTTTTGTTATGTATGTGGTGTAATATCTAAGTTAAAAGACTAGAACCCAAAGATTCAGGTGCTAAGTGATTCTTTCATGTTTTATATGCAGAAAGCAGAACCAATAAATACAACCCATATTTACTGCTGCTGTCTTGCCAGTAGATGTGGCGTTAAGTCAATCAGTTGAGCCCTAGCAAAAACTATAATGGAACAAAAAGTAGTGAATTGTAACATCTCTTATGGATAGAAACAGGCAAGAATTTCATCGATAGAATATTTGAAATCCAAATATTCTATTGATGCTGTAATTAACTTACCATCTGCCTAAATTGGGGTTATGACCAGTAGTTTTGATAACCTCTACCTAACAGTACTTAATAATCGGTGCACCTTTTAACTTATAGCCTTTTGTCGGTGTAACCTTAAAACTATCCACTTTTTTTTCTTTTCACACACACCTATTGTTGAACAATTTATCTTCATTATGACTGAAATTGGCTTAAGTCTCCATCTTACAAAGGGCAGGGGGCAGAGTCACTAAAAGTTATTAAAGCTGGGTAAAACAGTAAAATAACTACTAAGTTCATGCAAGCAAGGAATCTTTTGAAACAGACCTAACGTCTTCAACAGACGTTTTCTGCCATGTGTATTCACAATGCATACATACAGTACCCTATTATGCTTACACACAGACCTGTTGCAAACCATCTGCAGTTGGTCATTCTTTGTTTTCCAAAAAGACCAACTTTTCACAGTAGTAATCTAATTGAACGCACACTTAACATAGCATACCTAAACATAAGAATTAAACAACTTACAAATGCAAATTGTATGTTGGAAATTTCAATTTTTATTTCTGCCAAAATATTCCAACTCTAAAAATTTGTATTTACCCCATGACGTGTTACATTTAGCTTCTATAGAGGGGTTTCCCCAGTGTCACATGATCGTGTGTCTCTTTTGTTTTGAAGGGCAAGATTGTGCGCTTCTTTGGTTTTAAATGGCCAGCGTCCATTGTGTCACAGTAGTATCTATGATTATGTTGTGCATGTGCTGTAAATATGCTTACTGTGTGTTTGTTTTGCCCTTCAGTGCTTGGCAATTCCACTCATGTGACGTCACATGAAATCCCTAGAGATTTATCACCAACATCACTTCCTTGCTCATCTTGCCGTCTTCTGGACATTTTGACGGCCAGGTGTTCATTGTATCATAATTGTATCTGGAGTCCTGTTGTATGTATATCGATAACATACCCTCTGCACATGAGCTGTGACGGCCAACATGCCAAATTGAAACAGGCTGGTATCACTTGAAAACCCTCTCAATATTCTTTTACTATATATACTGCAAGCCTAGCAAGAAAGGATTTTTATGTAATTTTTTATTTGCTTCTTGCATTCTTCTTTTACAGAACTACTGTAGGATATGAACAAAGTTAATTGTGGTTAATTGTGTTACATGCTTGTACTACTTTCAGTATGCATAGTATTCTTACATTTTACATGCCATAGTCTTTCAATAGGTCAGTCTTTCATGAAAGTCTTTTCATCTTACAGGGTTGTGTTTTAGCTGCTAAATCACATTTTTCAATGCTATTTTTATAGTAACAGAAAGCTATCAGAAAAAGTCATTTTATTTTGTTTATAGCAAAAATCATAACCTGGTTATATGCCTGTCTCTTTCTGAAATAATGATTTCTATGAAGTGTTGGTGTTTTCAAGTATTACATTATCAATGAACCTTTTTACTTCGTTGTGGTTTTATACATACACTTATGAGAGATATGCAGCTGGTATTTGTGTCCCATATAAAAAGTGTTTCATAAGAAATAAAGAGGTCTGCTGAAATGAAAATGTATTTCAATTTAGCTTTTTTTGTTTTGCTGGTTATTCTCTCAGCTCATTTGGACATGAAAACTTTCACAATTAATCTCGTCTTTCAAGTTGTTCTTTGCCAATATGTTTTTACCTTGTACAACTTTCTATGCATAACTTAAAATTATTTAAGGGTGAATAATTTACTGCTTCTTCATGTATCCACTCAGCCATTTAACTGGATAGTTACTACTGTACCTTACTCCTTGTTTAGCTGGCTAATGCGAAACAAAGAAAGTGCCAGTTGATATCTAAGGGTAAGATATGCAAAGTAAAAGAAATAAATAACAAGGTATTTGTTAAAGTATATAAATGAAAGTATGCATAATGAATGGCAAGATGTTCGTACAGTAACAGGATATGAATGACAAAGTTAATGTTTAGATATATGTTAAATAAAGTATGAAAAGTGAATGGCAAGATTAAACTAACTGTACGGAACAATTACAAGTATAAGTTAAAAAAGTATATACCTGTCAGTATAAATAATGAAGGACAAGCTGTTTCGCTTAAAGTATATAAGTAAAAGAATGAATAATGAATGGCAAGATGTACTGTCTGCAACTATTACAAGACTAAGTATATATGTTAAAATAATATACATGTAAATATACATGATGAATGAAAAGTTGTATGTTAAAGTATATAGGTAAATGTATGAATAATGAAAGGCAAGTTAAGTATATACCTGTAAACAATGAATAAGAAGATGTACAGCTCAAAGTGTATAACCTGTAAGTATAAACGATGAATGATAAGATGCATAGCTTAAAGTATAAAGTGAAAGAATGGATAATGAATGGCATGTAATTCAAGGTGTATACCTGTCAGTATGAATAATCCATGGTAAAAAGTAAATAAAGTATAAAAACAATAAACAACAAGATTTTAAAGTAGTTTAGTATGAACAATGACCAGCTGTGAGTGTGACATTTAATACAGTTTTTATAAGTTCTTAATCTCGTAAATCTGTTGGTGCTTTCATCAATGTACTTTAAAAAAAGTTTTATAGTGGAATCATGTGATCACTTGCCTTCTACAGTTTCCTGTAGAATTCAGATTTTTTTAGTTATCAATCCTTGGCAAACTCTGGAAAACTGAGTCAACTGTATGTAGGAGTCTAAAAACTTGTTCTAATCTGCAAGGATTAAAGACAAAATTAAAGAGACGGGACTCTTCATCCTCACCCTGTTCTCCAACAAATGATGCATTTGTTTATTCAAGTTAAACTTTCTTAAGGTGTACCACGTATCAAAGAAGACTTGCAGGAAAGTCTGATGGAATGTAGATGTTTACATAATACTTAGTGTCTCTCATTCTACTTAAAATACATTGAAAGATCGGAACTGTTTTTGAGACAACCCATCTAGGCTTTTGTATTATTTTAATTTGCTTTTACATTATTCCGGAAATAATGAACCCTTATTTCTGTGCATCTCAGAAAATCTATATCAATACTTAACAAACCTCCATATGTTATGCAAAAGTTCTTGATAAATGTGTTACTTTTGTGATATATTTTACACCAATGGAATGTAACAAATTGTGAAGTTTTATATGAGAATATACTACTCTGAATTTACTACATCATCACTGTTACTTTTGTCATTTGGTTTCTGTCAGTGCACCATCGGCTGTTTAAAGGAGGGGGTTGTGGCAGGGGGCTAGGCAGTTCTCCACAGAAATTTCAGGAGAAAAACAAGGACATTATGAGTAAAAACTTTCAAGCAAACATAAAAACATGTGAATTCATTGACCATTAAAACAGGACCAAGAATTTAAGAACTAACCTGCCCCCTCCCCCCCCCACCCCAGCACAGTCACTAAGAAAGCTACCTACACACCTAACGGAGGCTTTCATGGTACCAGTCATGACTAAAAGTTTGTTTTTGTGCCAGTCTTACATGAGTAATTTGGAGATATCTATTCATACAGTACTTAAAGAAAACCTTGTCCGAGATGATTTTTATCGAAATGTTCTAGTAAGTACTGTATCACACACTGTTCAAGTATCTCCCAAGCACACTGAAAGTTGCCCCTTTTCTACAACCTACCTCACTAAAGTTTCTCAAGATGGATTGACCATAAGGTTACTTTAAAAGTTTTCCCACCAATAGTGAAAAAGTCAAAACAAAATCTTAAATCTGAAATGTTTCTCATAAGTTTTGGGTGACTGTAGAGAGCTGACTCTCCCTGTGGAACACAGAACAAAGTGAGTCAAGAAAGCAGCTGTTATGGAGTACAGTTAAACAGAAATAGCCCTACAATCTTGCCCAAATATATTTGAGGATATAACCATTTCTCTAAATACAATAAGTGACTGCACTTTGACTTTAAATAATTATGAGTATCTTCTCACTGGTTGGTCAGTGATGACTTGTGCAATACAGGTAAGTTACAGTATATTCCCAATTGAGCACACACTGTGGTGTGTTGCTATGACCTTGAGCAATTTAAACTCAGTGCAAGCTACTGTACTACTGTAGCTTTCATGGGAACTGTATCAAACAAGTGAATTTTGTTTAAATTGGGGGGAGGGGAGGGGGAGGGGCTAGAAGTAAACTTGGGAGAACTTCTATTGTCTTGGGCCAGATTGTAGGGCTTTCAAAATGTTTGAGTCACATGATGCTAAAAATCTGAGTAAGATCAGCTGTTCTCATTGGCTGGCTACAATATGAAAAAGTTGTTTGAGTAGCAGGTTTTACAGTAAAAGCCAGTTTGACAATACCTCCTGAGACCCCAAATCTCACACACAGTACTTCCGACTAAGTTCTTTGTAATGCTACAAATTTAAGTTTGGGCGGATCAGAGATGAAAATCAGCCCTCATTTCACTCTACTGAAAATGAGTATAGCAAGTCTACTGTACATTTACCAAAGGAGACCAATACCACCACCAGTGATAGAGCCACCAACGTCCCATAAGTCCCCACCCCACTGGCGGATTAAGGGCAGGCAACAGGGGCACATGCCCCGGGCCCCCCACTTTTGGGGCCCCCCACATTTGGGAATAATATATACCTTGGGTGTTCCAGTACTGTGTCAAGTGTTCCTGTACTATAGGGCCCCCACACAATCGTGTGCCCCGGCCCCCACACTCTTAGTCTGGCCCTACCCCATCCACAGTTCCACTAGAGATCAATGATGCTACTTTCATAAAGACAGGTGAGATGGTTCATCCACAGACTCCTTCCTGACCTTCATTTTGAATGCTACATTTGAATGCTACATATCTAGCCACTGTCAGCAGAAATTACAAGCTGATCAACTTACGTCAAGATATTTCCTTTACTTAGTTTCATTGAAAGAGCTCTTATCTACCTCAATGACTTTAGTCTAATTATTAAATTGGCTAATTACCAAAAGTTTCAGGGGATATGTAATGTCAAACTATCCCTTTTAATGTTGGCATCTATACTGCAACATGGCCAACAATAAAAAGACTCATTGAAGAGCAAAAATTGCAAGATACTAAAGTGCCCTCTTTGGCAAAGCTTGTCTGTTTCTATTCCATTGTCTCCATATCCCTAATCAGGCTGGTATCACACTGTCACGGTAACCATTTGACAGCGTGCCCTGCTCATATCAGGCAGGGCTGTCCATGAGTCAGTATGAGGATCATATTTTTCACAAGTTCTGAGCAAATCTGTTGAGCCTGGATTCTCCCTTGTCCCTGCATATGTCTGCCCTCCAAAGACAAACAAAGAACCCCCAGCTGCAAAAACCCCAGTAAACACACGAGGGCAATTCATGGAGGACACCGGTTCCCATATATGATTACCAATGTGGTACCTCTCAACTGTTTCCAAACACTTTTCACCACCTGTACCCCCTACAGCATAAATGTAGTCACCCAATACTGCTACCCCAGGACCAATTCGAGCAGATGACATGGAAATCCCCTCTTCCCACTCATTGTGGCCTTTTCTTAAGATAACCACAGATGCCAAAGGTTCTCTACTAATGGTACAGCCACCAATGATGAACAAATCCCCATCCACCACCACGGCACCATGGTGATACCTCGGTGAAGGCAGGTTAGGTAAGTCTTCAGCTGTATTCTTCTTCCAATTAATTTTGAAAGCTGCCTTGCCACTATCTGCAGACCTAACCCTGACTGAACCACAGCAAAAAATTTCCTCCCTATTTTTAGTCATAGCTCTAACACAACCCCTAGATGAAGCCAGTCTGGCTAAGCCTTCTCCATCTTGGACATCACGAACTTTGATCAGTCGGGACAACACTGGTTCAAATCTGTGAAGTGTTACTTTAGTTTCATTTTGGTAGGACAATAAATTACTGGCACCCTTTGTCAAGAAATAAAACATTCCATCTGACAGAAAAAGTGTTGAACAATGCATGGTCCAAGGGTACATCACCAGGTTCACCCAAGTCAGGCTTTGGGTGTCAAATATTTCAATAATGTTGGCCTCCCGACATGCCACAACATTGGCATTGGTTGGTTCCTTGGGAAAACAGCGCCCACAGTCAGTACCCCCCATGACGGCAATGAGGGAAAAACAAGCAGGAAACTCCGTTATCCTACTGGTTGCTTCCAATCTGGTGTATGATGATGGGCTTTTCTCTGAGTTGGTTTGGAATGAAATCCCTAGTTTTTCACAATCGATATGACACTCTAGTTTTTGCTGTTGATCGCCTTTCTCTTCGTTCAGGACCATCCACTTCCCCAGTGCATCCCTCAGTACTTGCAGATTATACTTTGGTCCGAGGTTGATTTTGGGTAACTTCAGAATGGTAAGCACCTTAGATGCTGGTAAGTTATAAAACTTCTCTTGCTCTAGCAGCACACCTAAATGCTTTGATATGAAATCAGTGCAGCACTTGAGGAGTTCCATTACCTGGAGAGAATCTGCCACAGACCATATTTCAAACACATTGTACACATCAAAGTGATCAAGACACTCTTCAAAGAGAGTTGGGATTTGCAGCATAGCCGCTGCAGCTACAATGTACTTCACTTCACCTTGTGTCACCTTACAACACCCCTCGTAAATAAACTCTACGACCTTCTTGAGGATGTCATGGCTAACATTTTGAACTCTAATGGTTCCCTGACTGGATTCACTCTTTGTAAACATAGCCTTGAAATAGTCACTTTTAGCAGCCAAAATGCACTTATGGGCCTGAATAGTTTCATTAGCAGTATTGTCATGTGGGTCCAACGCAGAATCTGCAACAAGCCGGACATCACACATGACCCCTGACTTACGAAAATCGTCGAGAGACTGAAAGGCAGAGTGTGCATAATCTGCATGTTTCCTGCAGTCCTCCATCAAGAGGAACAGGTCAGAGCCATTTTTCCAATCCTTATACTCTTCCATGTATCTTTCGGATCTCATCTCCCTGAAGTTCATTTCTGCTGAAGAAAAGAAGACAACACTTAATTATTCCATATTGCCTAGGTAAAAATTTAGGCTTCTGATCAATTTCCTCATGCATAACATGATGCTATAGTTTATCCTGTTTGGTTACACTGAATACCTTCAGCAAATAGCAGACTAGTAGTGTGAGTACAAACTCACGAGTATGAGTACAAGGCCTGGAGTACAAGTAAGAGTACGAGTACAAAGCCACGAGTACCTGTACCTGATTTTCAAACCCTCTGAGTATGAGTACCAGTCCACAGCCATGCGTACGAGTACGAGTCCAAAGCCATGAGTATGAGTACGAGTACAGAAACATGTACTTGAGTACTAGTCTGAGTACATGTATAGGCTGGAGTAATATAAAACAGCAGCAACATACAATTATCTTTAAGGTAATTTGAAGACTTTAACTATCTTTAAAGACAAATTTAAGGTTAAGGGTCGAGTTGGCCTTGTGATCTGAGTGTGCTGCCTTTCATACCAGAGGTCCCCACATGAGATCCCTGTGGGTATCTAGTTGTCCGACAAGGAAAGTGGCACGTTCAGCAAGTCGTCCGCTCTGTTTGGTTCAGCTGTTTATCAGTGGGGCAGAACAAGGACCCTCCAACCTCCCAGTCTTTGGAAAGTGTCTTAGGACTGATGATACACTCAAGTCTGTCTGATGACGTTAAAGAGCAGACCCAGGGGCAGAACTGGGAGTGATCAATATACACCTACCTCGTTAACCTCTGAGCACTGGTCGAAAAGGGAAGCGAATCTCGCTGGTGCTCATAACTCTGGTACAGGGTCCTTGTATTAGTGATGAGCCAAGTGGCTTCCTGACCCTTAAACAACAAACCCTGTTTGTCTGTTTGTAAACCTATTACAACTAAATTTTGCATTCGATTTCTATATACCACTATCAATATTACAATTTGTATAACATGAAATACTGGTGACTGATTCTAGA
>WURT03070258.1:0-13468 GCA_009936505.3 Holothuria glaberrima
AAAATCGGCCAAGTCGTGACGCTATCGGCCAAGTCATGACGCCCAGTTTCAAGGGGCGGATTTTTCTAATGTACACTCTCACTTTGACCACAATTGAACATCAAATTTTCTATTGACTCTTAATTTGCAAGAAAGAACAATTTAAAAATTTATGTGAATACAGAGTTGAAACATTTCTGTTTTAAGTTGGAGGGGATCCATTGTCTTTACTTTTACTGAACTGTTTATAATAAAAAATACAGTAGTGTACTCTTCCAAAGACCAGGTTTATTGCAATATTTCAATTGTTTGTTCAGAATTCATAGCCACTGTATTTATTATCAGTATGGAATATTCCATTTATTCTACTAGGTATATTTATATGCTAGTGACTGTCACATCCTATCTTTGCAGATAACATTTGCAAGGTAGATAAAAAGGGAACTTCTCTGTACCTGAATCATTCATGCATGCTGCCCTCACTAAGTTGGACCATTCTGGAAGAACAGGTTGAACAACGTGAATCTGAAAAGTGACAAAAAATGCATTGTGATAACAGTGCAGACAGAGATGAGAATATTTACTAAGGGGGCATATTGCTACCAACATTTTACCTTGAGAATATACTTCACCCAATAGTCTTAAAACAATTTTGAACAAATGGGAGTGATTTTCAGAGTTGTCTCATCATTTCAGTATAAGCCCTACAAAAAGATGTTCTATTTAGAAAAAAGCCCTTTTCATCACTGTTACCATATATATGAAGAATGTATGACTACAACAGAGGGACAAAGTTATTACCAAATATGCCGTAAGATAGACGACCCCATAAATAATGTTTTTAAAATGAAGATACAGTACTTACCTATAATGGTGACAAATTCAAAATGGAAGAACTGAACGGAACATACATGACTAGATATAGATCTAAAATCCAAGTTTGCTATTCTTTCTCATCATTCAACACTTAGCATAACATCTACATTGCCTTACTGCTAATCCAGTAAAAATCCCTTTTTATGAGAGAATTACCCCAAGGCGGTTTATCTATCCACGGTCAATGTAACAGGGATGAGACGTGACACTTAATCACAGCTTATTGAAGCCTGAATGACCCAAAACATAATACTGTGCTCAAGGACCATTACCTGACAGGCAAAGGTACAGACAAACATCTATGTAGCATGATCTTTGAATCGATATGGAGAAGAAGGATGGTATTACCCTCAGCCAGCACATGTGAGAGATTCATGGTTTGCAGCAGCAGGACTTGTAACAGACTCTTGACTCCAATTGTCCAAAATATGACTCGGGTCAGTACTGTGCTGAAAGGACAATGTGCATGTTATGTACTGTAATACTTTATCTGCTCGATTCTTACCTGCACTTCATCCAAAGCCTCATAGAGTAAAAAGAAGTCATTCCAAACTTTTAAATACATCTCTGCAGCTTTGGGATCCCAACTAAAGAGACCAATCCCATTATTTCCAGCTTCTGGTTGATCAGTGTCTTGATTAATATGAAAAATCTTCCCTTCAGATGAAATAACAGCTAAAGTTCTCCTCAAAAGGAAAACAGCTCTTTTCCGAGTCAATGGATCTTGATGATGGAGCAAGCCTTGTCTTATGATATCCCAAAATGTAAGGTCAGTGTAGAAACAGGACTTTTGTGATCCAATGGGCAAAAAGATATCTACTAAAGAGCAAAGGACAAGATAGATATTACCTCTGGCATCTTTAGAGAGTCTACTGTCCAGTCGAGTCTTTCTGTGCATTGAAATGACCTTTGACCACACCTGCTGGACTGTTTCTTCTGATGTTACACCCTTCTTCATAATAATGCTGCAGAGACGTGCACAGACTACCGACTCACCAGATTCCAGGATGTCAATCGCATTAGCTGTGAGCTCACTATACCATTCCTGGGTTACAAGGTCAGGCAGGGCTGGTTGTGACATGAGAGAAAGCAAATATTCAAGGATCTCTAGTGCTGAGAAAATTGTAAAGTTTGTGTCAGCAGGACTGGATCTGCTTGTGCTACCTTCATCCTGCTCAGGCCCAACCCTTGTACCTACACTATGTGCATCCTCCAAGCAATGAAACACAGCTGTACGAATTTTCCCGATTATCACTCTTGCGAATTCACTATCAAAATCCTTCAGTAGGATGGTTGCTGTCAGCTTACAAACACTATGAAACACTTTAACTCCTTCATGACAACCATCATGTAGTAAAGGTGTTGAACTTTCCCAATGCACAGAGAGGACTGGGTAGCATATCACACCTAAAATGCTTTGCAACTCTTCGATAATTTTCAAGTCCTTAAACTCTGTCTTCAAAGATTGGTCACAGATAAAATCCAAGAGATCACACACCTCTGATTCTTTACCCTGCTTTAAAAAAGATTTCTTGGTATTTTCTTCATTAAGGTGTTTCTCATTTTTGAAGAGCTCTAAGGCAATGACACAAGCTCTTTTAATAAAATTCACAGAGTCTCCCTCCTTTCTCTCCAACAAGTCTTTTATCAGCAAAGAAGCCATGATGTTACCAAGATGTTATGAAATTCCAACTGTAAAGGAAAAAATTGTATAATAATAAAAATAAAATTAAACATACTGTATTTTTAAGCCTTTCAACATTTTTTTACCTCTGTGTAACTTGACACATGAACCTGAGCATAGTTGTAATCAAGTTGCGACTCCAGTCACAACCTTCCAATACTACCTGACTTGAAAAAATCTGGGGCATTTTCCCATATTGAAATAAAACAGAGACTTGAGTCGATGACTTGACTCAAGTCACTAAAATGGCTGTAGTTGACTTGACTTGCCGAGAAGAGATTGACTTGGTTACAACACTGAACCTGAGACAAATGTAGATCTAGTGCAGGTCACCTGGGCTTGCCATAAAGGAAGGTAATGGAAGCCATGACCTTTGCACCCATTCACTTCACACTATTCATCAACGACCATATGATATTGACACCTACAGTATCTGTACTACAGTAAATCTGCTTTCTTTGGCCTTTAAATTTCTTTTCCATTTTTTTGATCTTTACTCATTTCTTGATTGGCCTGTGTGCCCTAACACATTTCTACAAGCCAAAGACCATTTTTCCTTTTCAAGCCCCAGCTAGGCAAGGTCTATAGAACAAGGTTCCTACCATATTTCAAGTTCTCACCAAGTTCAAAATAGGGTCTATATGCATTTTTCAAACACTACATAGATAGGAACATGGACAATGAAAAGCCAGATACCACCTTGGCATTGAATAAGTTACTTTGTTTATGAAGTTACATTTGCAATTTCAGCCACATTTGATTATTTTCAAATTTCCATATCCCAAATACTTCAATTTATCCTCACATTCTGTAATTTTTATTGTTAGACACTCTTTTAATATCAACTTGAACAACTGTTTAGCTCAGTCCAGCTCACTCATGATACAACATACCAAGAGGCAGCAGTCGGGGTTCTGCTTTCACCTCAATAATATGCACTTTTTGAATGCTCATTTTTCTGGTCCCACCATCCGTCAAATCTGCTGCTTATCGAGGAGAAAAAAAAAACATGCTGATGTAGAAAGTGGGGGGAGACTGAGAGGCTTTAGCCACACTAGCCAAAAATAATTCATTTCATTTATTTGTTTTTCACACCATACATGTATATATAGGTACAATATTTACTTAAGTGTACGTATTCTTCATGATGTGAGGGAGGTAGAAAAACAAACCCTCACAGGCTTGATGAAGTGCTCTACTCCCTAGTGATAATATAACAGAAAAACAGGTAGGAAACAAAAGTTTTACCAATATACTTAACTTACACTTACACCACCCCTTTCCCCTCCCCCACAGAACCATCATTGCTTCATAACAATATGGTGGACCAGACGTATGCTTCCGTCTCCCTCAATCCAAGGACAAAAACCCCTTATTTGTTTAATCTGTAGGTGTATGAAATGTGAAATATTTGCAGTAACTTTCCTTCAAAGTTGCTCAAAATGTCTCAATATGTTGCACCAGATTGCATCTAAGGACCCTCAAATATTCAAAAAGAGAGGGGGACACTGCCATTAGACCCCTCCCCCAGTTTGCCATTCGAAACAATGTTCAACTGCCCATCTCACACAGCTTCCTATGCCTATTTCTGCCCATGCATGAACCTACACCATAACGGTCATTACTACCTTGAAATATCATGTTTAAATAGGTTATTGGGTTTTTAAATCTCTGGTGACCTCAGATGACCTTTGACTTCCACTATTAAACACTACAGACTTCTTTCTCTTAATATGACAAATCTATGTATCGAGTGTAAAAAGTATCCATCATTCTATCCTCAGATAATGTGTTTACAAGCAATTTACAAGGTTCCGGTAGTTTCACCTCAAATGACCTCAGCTAACCTATGCCCTCTACCAAAAACAATGGGTTCATTTATTGACCATATAAAGCATCTACATTGAAAGTATGAAAAGCTTTGGTGCTTTCTACCTTGAGATATGGCATTTACAAGGTTTTGGTTCTTGACCCCTGATGACCTCACATGACCAATGAATACACCAATAACTATTTTTCTTTCACTCAATATGACAAATTTATATACCAAATATGTAAAGTATCTACCAGTCATGGCATTATTTAATGTTAAACTATTGACATACATTTGGTAGCCAATTTGGATTTATGCACATTAGTCATACTCAACCTATTAGGATTCTGTAGGACCTATGATATATTGTTTTAGGGACTAAAGAGAAAAGGTTTGTGTAAAAAACAGACTATTGCAATTTGTCTCAAGTAAAACCTTATTTTGCCTCCACTACATACTGTATGGTCACAATATTTACAGTCTTGTCAATGCCTTGAAGTGATCATCAGGCCTTGAGTTTTGAGTGCTACAAATCACACTCCTCATAAAATTAAGGAGTGTGGTAGGTGGGCTGTTTCTTTTAACTTTAATAGATTTACCTGAGTTCCTATTCTTTCTTTAGGTGTGCAAAAATTCACACTTCTCACAGTGCTTTTAGGTGAGTGATGGTGTGCAATTGAACTTGCATGCCTCAAAATTCAAGAACTGTGATCATGGACAAAAGGCTGACCTAGCTGTTCCAAATTCTCTCCGGTCTCTATGATTCTGACATGTTTACATTGAGGTCAGTGTTAGGTTGAGGGTTCTAAGATTAGGGTTATTTATGGCTGACAGTATAAGGGTTATGTATGGCTTTTGGAACATACAGACATCCCTACTCAGGGGTGTAACATACAGAAGTGGAGTAAACAACTCACTCTGACAGAATATTCCACTCATTGATTACTTTATGAGAGAGGCTGGACTTCTTACTGTCAAGCCTAGAGAAACACTTCTCCAACTTCTTACAATGACACTGAACCAGAGAATGAGGACAAACCTTTAAAGGGGAAATTTTCTCATCCCAGACAGTTCTAATTCTCCCAACAAAGTTAGTTCCAGCCCTGCCCATAACTGTCTTTAGATTCTCCTTTGTGTAATGTGTAATCAAAACATTCTCTGTTGACATATGAGGAAACTTTAAAACCTACAGCATATCCCCCTAATCCTTCTTAACTCAAGAGTTAGTTCAACACATTTGCACCTACTGTAAGCCTATCATGCATGATATGGGGATTATATCTGCAAAGTGGTCTTCCTCTGAACTTGCTCTACAAGAAACTTGTTCTAATCATAAAAGGTGCTCTGAGCCTGAATAGCATACTGTAGTTGAAATGGGACCTAACCAACTGCTTGTACAAATTCAACACACATTCTTTACAAACTACTGTACTTTCTCTTGATCAATCCAAGCAAACTTTTTGCCCTAGGAGTAGGCTAGCAGCAGCTGCTGCCCACTGCCCAGAAAGCTTCAAATCACTTGTAACTACAACAGAACTTTTTTCAACACAGTCATGTTTCTCACCTAGGGTTACCATATTTTTCTACGCTGAAAGTGGGACATAACCTTTGAAGACTGATCTGGAGGAGGGTGGTTTAAGTGCCAGCAGGTCTATCTAAGTGGAACGCCACCACTGGTTAGCCCGGAGCGTACAAGAAAATCTTTGTAGTTTCTGAAATTTCTCAATTAATAAAAAAAAAATCTATGAAAAACTAAATGGAAATTGACAGCCCTACTAATTTATGAACTGAAATTCCCCAATCTCAAATTACGACCAAGAAATAGTTTCTTTATGGTCGATCCCTCCACCATAATGATATTTTATTTTGGGTTCTTATCAGGAGTAAGTGCTGGTTGAAAAGTTACTTTAGCAGATTGTGGTGGTCAGCAATTCTGCGTCCTGGTCGGGCACGACCTGCAGATTTAGATTTTGGTATCTACCGAGAAGCCAAATGGTGCAATATTTTACGCTGTTTTCACTAGCTTTGTTTGCCTAATACGTGCAAGTCGGTAGTTCGGGCTATAGCCTTATCTTCAGGGCTAAAAACAGTGATCAAACATGAGGATTTTTACCGTGCACACAAAAATATGATACAGGATATAACAGCCATATTCGTTTACGAGAAAATCGGGATGATTTGTCTTACCTGCCGGGCAGCTCAGTTTTCCCTTCAAAAACAATCCGGATTAATCAGGATGGATGGAAACCCTATTCTCAACATGCTCGAATTCATGGCTTTAGTTTAGGGACCAAACTGAAAAACTCTGCATTTACAACTTTGGCTACGCTAGGCAAACCAGATAGTTGGGCTCATTAAAAGGTGTTAAGAACTTAAGAAGACAAAAGCAAGCATAAAATTTTGCAACTTTAGTAGTAGTCTGGTGAGACCTCACCTTGATTACTGCTCCCAGATTTGGAGACCATATCTTCAACAAGATTTTGATTTAATTGAAGGAGTGCAGAGAAGGATAACAAAACTGATTCCCAACCTCTGTGATAAGGATTATTTTGAGGCACTCAAATGTTCTAATTCAATGTCTTTGGAAACAAGAAGGCGGCTGTACAGTACAGTACAGTAGGGCTGACCTGATTGAAGTCTTTAAAATTATGAAAAGTTTTGACAAAATCCCTATTCATGCTCTTTTTCACCTAAAAATCATGGGAATTCCCATATGATCACAAGACGGCATGAGTTGACTACTTTACTCTTAAGCAGCGTCCTAATCTTCTGCTGAGGCGCTACTACTTTTCCCAGCGTGTCATTGATGACTGGAACTCTCTGCCACCAGAAGCTGTCGAGGCCAAAACCATTATACAGTTTAAAAGGATCATAGAACCACTATTCAAGAAGCTTGGGAAGCTATCTGCCCCGTTTACCATTTACCAACCGGGCCACTACTACACTAGGGACTTTGTGCCATACTATTTCCTGGTGGACTAGGTACATAAACCAGGTACGTAGGCGTAACGTTAGGCCTAGGCTAGGTCACAGGCGTTCCGAGTGTTATGTACATACATACACTATACACATACATAAGGGTAATTCTCTAAATTAGGTTACCAGCAGTGATTTCTCTGACTTTGCCAATAAACAGGGCTGTATGCAAAATTTCAAAGGCACAGAATACAACAAACCAGCATAATTGGCATTTTATTATACCTTACCAACAGGGCTACCTTGTGATATATAGACTGAATTTTCAACATTTAGTAGTTATCAGAAAACAGCCTACATTGGTTTCGTGTCCCCCATGATTAAAGGGTAACAGCTGGGACATACAAGCATACCAATTGAATTTATCTGGAAAACATATTTATCATGGATGGATTGCTTTGCTCATTTACCATGGTGAGGATATGACCAAGAGTCAACATTCCCAAAATATCAATATTATTGCTCCACCCAGTCTTCCAAACAGGATCATAGAAAACTACCTGACCAACATAATTCTTTGGTGTCCCCCCAGTTATGTTGGTTTTCTAATGTATTTTTCAACATTTTAACAAATATGGCCGTTCTCAGGTGGCAGAAGTTCCTTTATAAATGTAAGAATTAGGTCAAACTCTTAAAGAAAGAAGCACATATGGAAAGAACTGATCAAAACAAACATTCTTCAAGGCATCATTCATAATCAACAGAATTTTGGTGTCCCCCTTAGTGAGTTATGTTGGTAAACTTTGATGCTCTAGCATTTGCACAAACCACTAAGTTTTTGTGTGAGTTAAGTCACATGAAAAGTAGATATCAGAATTTTACCAGAAAACATGATCTTTGGTCTTTCGAGCTAGGTATTTCATGCTGATGGAAATTTGATTTTTTTTGGTGTCCCCCATGCTGCCACAGTTATGTCCACCATTCTCGATGTATGACAAGCAAAAATTCAATGAAACTGGGGCTTTTGATGGTATCTTTATACATAACTGCAAATATTGGTTTATATTGTATTTGAAAATTTCCTGGTCAACTCAACATTAAAAAATTAAACAGTTATAATTTGAAAATTTACATGTAAGGTATAACAGGGACACCAATTCTTGGTGTCCCCGTTACACACAACAGTCTAAATGGAGTAAAAGATCTTGCAAATACCATACATGTCCATAAAGTGATAGAAAATATGATACCAAATGGCAAGTCTAACAATCTATGGGTGTCAAAGAGGAAAACTGTAACAGTTAAATACCATTAACTAGTTAAAAATAGTCAATATTGTATAAAATATGTAAAAGTATAGACCTTTTGACATGTCCCGAATTATGTCCGAAGAGAAGTTGGATGTTCTTTTACATCAAACGACATGACCGAAAGAAATCAGCGAGGTTCACTGTGAGTTTTAGAGTGTAAAATAGTCCAAGTTTAAAGTTTCGTCCTAAGACATGTCCTATATATATATACATATATACTCTATGTATGTATATAACACTCCGAACGGGGACCAGTCAAGTCGCCCCCTAGCAAAGTTGCCCCTTACAAAATTGCCCCTCGACAAAGTTGCCCCTTAACAAACTTGCCCCTTACAAACTCGCCTTCTCACAAAGTGGCCCCCTGATAGAGTTGCCGCTCCACAAAGTGGTATTAAGTTGCCTCAGGCAAAACTACATTTCAAAAAGGATTTAAAGAAAATACTAATAGATAAAAAGATAATTTTTCAGTCTATGGTCATGCATCATTTTGTACTATACTTACGGATACCTCGGTCATAACTAAAGTACGTACGTACAACATTAAATACATATATTAATCACACACTATACTCTGGTATACCTTGTACTGTACCTACGTACTCCCACATTTTTGTATGAAACTGATTGACATTTATAGCGCGATATACTTTTCACAGAATTGTGGGCAAATTTACCTCTAACTGAACCTTAACATTTGGTATTTAAATGACAGGACTTACTTTTTCAAGCTTAAAAAAAACAACTTCAAAAACTTTTCGCAAAGATGTTAGTTTTAAAAACACTGTAGACAACATAGTCATCAAAACACTGTAGGCCGGCCTAGGCTAGGCCTAGCACTGAAGGTGATAATGACATCAAAACAGCAAGAGAAGTACGAAGGCACTTGATAAGGGCTAATTTACTTAATGATCTTTTCATCTGTTATTATTGTCTTTTTGAAAATGAATTTTGCAGGGACTTTTTTTTAACTGAGTGGACGCATAGAGATAAGGTTAGGGTTACGTATACCCTAGGGTATACGTATAGAGATATAATATACGTATAGACATGTATATACGCAATGAAGTTAGTCTGTACATAAAATTAGTCTGTACTTATAGTATTTAAAATCGTTGGCCATCAGCTCGGCTTGCAGTGCTATAGACTCGCTATACAGTTTCAGTGGATCTTTTTGCAGTGTACCACGTTCGAATTCCACTCATGCATCCTTGCTTTCCACACTTGTTACCCTTCTTCCTCGCTCTTTTGGAACTTGACTTGTCACTGAACTTTTGATTTGGAGTTATGTTCTAAGTTGTAATGCTACATCACTTCTGGGTACTGATTCTAAATTAGTACCAAACGATTTTACACAGAAACGTAATGAAAGATATTTGTGAGTAAAATAACACATTTCAAAAATTTACGGAGACTTTTGAAAATTTTCTTTTGAAATTATACTGAGGATGTTCTCTCCATTTGAATATGACCTGAATGCAGGAAATACCTGTATTGAAACAGACAATTTCCTCATAAAATTTTTCTAGAAATATGACAAGAAAGAAAATCAAGCATGAACAAAACTGAATCTGACACAAAGAGTCGTACATGTGCCCTTGTTGTAACACTGGATTCTTAACCCTTTGGAACCAAAATAGTTTTCTTCTTTTACCTCAAAAACAAATTCATGCAAACAGTTTTTAAGGCATGTGTAAGTAATTTCCATCTACAGGAAACAAAGTGAAGAAAGAAATAAAACTCACTTTTGGAGACTGCTGTTGCTTCCCTAGGACATTGTACCATACCCAAACTTGGGAGTTTGGTTAGATCATGCAGGTATGCAGTGACAAAAATACGCCATTGTGAAACAAACCTTTACTGTTACACTGGAAGCATAAGTTGACCAAACAAAAATTGGTGGCGCTCATGGTCTTTTCAGGAACATGGTTTTTTAACTTTTTAGAGAGGGCGCTATCTTTTTTTACAATTATTTAATTAAAAAAAAATTTGACATTGGAATGGACCAGGTATTCAGGAATTCTGGCCGGTGTTGATCCCACACTTGCAGGCACCGTCATCAGGCATCCATATAGCACCCTTCTACCTACAGTGCTGCTCAGCAGGCTTTGTAGATGACCACACTCCCCCTCACTCCCACTTGAGGTCGGCGATACATTGGGGAGGAACCTATCCGCCTCCCAGTGCAATCAGGATAGGACCATGTGTGAACACTACCGTCCGAGTCTCAGTGTGTGGAGTTTTCATTATTCTTTATATAGGAGGACTTCTCAACTATCTTATGTATATAGTGAAGGTTTTAAACTCAAAATTACAACCACTGTTATTACGCAGAAATGTTACTTTTTCCTATAAGTAGTAGTGAACTTGTTTTTGAATTATATTTCAATGTCTAATTTCGAAATTTCCAGCAAGTAAATGATGTCAATTCTGTTTTTTAAGAATTTTGGACCAAAAACGGGAAACTACGTCATTACGTCTAACGAACGCATGCGCGTGATTTCATCATAGCCGTAGTCAGTTGGCGTACGCGAATAGTTTCTCACTTCGATATGGACAAATCAGAGCAATGGACCAATCAGCTTCTGCCACATCAGAGCTACCTCATTTCTCCCAAATGACAGTTTCTGTACATATTTTTGTAAAACTAACGCCGGATTATGAAAGAACATGAAAAATATTCTCGAGACGCATAAACTTATCCTTTAGTTCAACCCTTACCATTATTTTGGAACAATTTTCAAAATTCCTGAAAATTCGAAATGGACAAATCGGAAGTGGAAAAAATGCCATACAATTCAATTAGGCCTATCCCATCCATTGCAGTAACGTTATTGCATGGATACGAACTCGAGATTGATTATTTGTGGATAACCAGGCCAGAGCACTTAATTGTTTTTTGAAGGAAAGAAAATTATCTCACAAGTTTTAACAGTTTCGTATTTCGTATCCACATTATTGGGAGTCACTATAAGGTTAGTTTGAATGACAATATATAGGCCTAGGCACAGTTAGTCCTAGCGTTATATAGTAAATACACTGTATTCTTCTTTACATATAGTAGTGTCACGCAATGACTATATAACGCTAGGGGCTGCCCTTGGGCCTAGGCTGCAGCCAAACATTTACTTTAGATAAGATCGATTTTTATGGTCCTATCCCAATCCTAAGTTTACCTTCTGCACATTTAACATGCATGGCGTCATAGGTGGCTTCTCAACTGGGGGGGGGGGGGGTCGAAGGTAAATTTTTTGAATATTGTATGTATATTCGGGAAATTTTAAGGAAATTTGAGCAAATTTTCAACATTTTTAAAGAGGGAACAAGTTAGGGATTTTATTCCTCAAATTGAGGGGCCGGAATGATTTTGCTCCACCAAAGCCCCTAGCTAGGGCTGTCAACTATCATGCATGCAGCGTGAGATTCACACATTTTGGGCAAAGTTTCCACGCAATCTCACGCTCTCACAATCAAGCATCAGTTTCTCATGCAATGCCTCAATATGGTGTAAAAAATTCCACTCATTACGCCAACGATGTGACATGTGTTTCTTCTCCAACTGATCACAGTCTGCAGTTAGCTGACAGTAGTGCAGTATACACTATAATTAATGTTACCATCATCAAGCTAGCTCATTTCAACCCAAACATTAACAGTTATGCTTGAATCCACCACCCCACCGTTCATCACTCTGACCACCGAGTTGCTCTGACTCATCAGCCTCTACGGATCGTAACTATGCTGCAGCCTAAACTCGGGTGTGGGGCCAACAGGTGAAAAGTGCTAATTAATCCGGAACACATGTCAGACCCGTCACCAAACAGCTCATGCCACAACTAAAATTGCAATTCACGAAGCGTACCTTTGACTGGGCTTTACCCACCCTGACTTCTTCCTAGCCTGCCCCTCCCCCCCCCCAAAAAATGCACTAAATTTATGTAGGCGTGTGGGTGGTGAAGACATACAGTAGATATGCTCAGAATGCATTCCACAAGGTCTTTGACAGGCCCGTAGGCAGAAAGTTCTGTATAAACAATTCTTTCCATAACTTTAAAAAACTTCCGTGCGCTATGTGTGCTTTTTATCTTCAGTTCTATCAGATCTAATTAGGCTCGCCATTTCAACCTATTGCACTCAAGGTTAAAGGTTCCACAAGTTTTGTTTTTACGTGTAGTCGTGATTAAAGAGAGACACGAAAATGCATCTCTGCGAAGTTCTAACGTCTTTTTCCTGTCTTTTGAAAAATTTCTCTTCAGCCACACCATCGTAGCAAACATGTTTTCCAAGAAAAAAGATTTTGCAGTTTTCTCGGGGAGCCTTAATGGGTAGGATAAATAATCAAGCCCCAACGACAACCATGCAATCGCCCCATCAAATTCCTTGGCTTGTTCATGAAAAGGGCAGATTCTTCAATCTTTTGTTCAAACTTTTCGACCTTTGCTTAATGAATACAAACATACGAAATCTTTTTCAATATAACCTCAATTTTTCGACACGCCTCGCGCGCCTTATATTTCGAGTTTGGCATTCTGTTCGGCAACCCATTGAATCTGGGCTTAGAGTTCTATGGTTGTACCCAGTCAAGGTGCATGGCCCCCATGTCTGCAAATTCTTAACCAAGCACCAGCCATGGCTGAGCCTCAAAACGTCACCCTGGTGGGACGCTCGGCGCAAACCGACTGGATGGTCGCGCTCGGCATCAGTAGTCTGGAATCTCCGCTCACCAGTCACTAAAAGTTGACAGCCCTGCCCTAGCTCTAGCCCCCCCCCCGATTCCAGTGCCTTTAATACTCACCTCACCGGAGCCCATCGGCAGTAACTGCCGATGGGGTCATAAAAACTGGGGCAGACAGCCGTTTCTGGCTTATGTAGAGCCCCCTTCTTTTCCGTAGA
>WURT03070269.1:0-13468 GCA_009936505.3 Holothuria glaberrima
CCTTAATGCCCATTCACTCCCAGTATAAGAATAACGTATTCGTGTCGTTGCGTATACGAAAGCTGTCAGATAAATTTATAGTCGCCGACTCGTATGCATCCTCTTGTAGGCACAAGACTTGTGTGCTGGGTGGGGACGCCGGTCAGGGAGCAACATGGTAGTCTTATTGAGCTTCTTTTTTCGCCTAATGTTTTTGAGAAGCTTTTTGTCTCATTTTGAACGGAACTCCGACCGGTAAGGGGAGGTGCGTCCGCACCCCAGCCTACGTCTCTGCAAAGTGTACGTGAGATTGAGAATTTAGCCTAGGTAGCCTAGGTAGCCTAGGTAGCCTAGGCCAGTTCCAGAGGTATTTGGCAAAGAGCTATTGGCCATATATCCTGCATTTTTTTTAAGAAAAATGACGAGGTACTGAAAACATTTGAGTATTGGTATTATCATTTCGTTGGCAAATTACGGTTTTGCCCCCTCACTTTTCACTGAGAGGGAGGGGGCAAATGCTCCCCTTGCCCCGGGATTTGCGCCACTGGTTGCACTCCATTGTGAAAAATACCTGTATCAGATATTAAGTTTGAGTCCTGATTGAGGTCACAGATGTAATGAAGCAAGATATTGCTGTTAAAAGTGGTTTTAACCCACACGATTCATCATGCACAGGTTTCGAGTTTGAATTGTTTGTATCTGCTATGCAGTTGACCAACAGTATTGATTCGGGCAAACACTCTATGTTTTATAAGTTTAAATAGTTTACTCATGAGACGTTCGAAATGAACCACTTACTCAAACCAGATTGAACGCACAAGATTGTATTTTTAGAAGTTCCTTTAAGATTCTTGAAACTTTGGTTGAAAACCGTAGATGAGAAGAACCATTTCGTATCGTTTCCCAAGGACAAGTTTTTGCTCTCTTTTAACACGCAAAAGACTAATACAGCTGTATTCTTCATGGACTCTACAAATTGCTAGCGGATCAACATGATCTTGTTCATACTGAACAACGATATTTCTATTCCTACCTCCTTCCCATAAAATATATACATACTTACTACTATCAGAACAAATTTTAATAGGTCTCCATGACAAGCGGTTATTCGTGGGTCTGTGAGTCTATGACGATATTGTCCCTTCCTAGTCAGAGCAAATGCTTTCTTTCCAGGGTTATCACATGTGAAGATTGATTCATTAAGTAAAGCAATAGCGTCACATCCACCAATGCTAGGTGACAATGTGAAAGAATCGCGTAAACAAAACTCACTATCAGTTATGTAAACTCTCTTATCAAAGCAAAAGAGTATCAGCTTGTTTTTCTGTTCTGTAGTCATACATGATGTGTATCATTTATTAGACTTCTGTGAGGTTATCTCTTCAGCACTCTTTGTTTTCAAAGATCCTTAATATTTATTAAAACAACTTTTGGTAATCAAAATAAATCACCAATTGGTCTCTGTCGAGTACTGCTAAAGAATTTTCTGGGCCTGAGATAATTCAAAATGCTTTGAGCTCCTTTTGTGTGAGGATTTCACCCTTTATATCTGCAATTATAGCATGACACTCATCAGACTAACAGGATTTCTTGCTCAATATAATCACGTGACCATTTGGAAGGCCAGTCATTATCACAAGATAATGTCTGTAGCCGCCCGGATACTTAACTTTCACGGTGGCCTCTTCCTGCACTGTCATCTCAACTTCCTCGTCAACTATTGAAGTTCAATCTGCCAAAGTTGTTTTTGAAAAGACCCTGGGATAGTCTTCCCCTAACTCTTGAACCCGAGAATTTATTGCTGATTCAATGAAAAGTGAATCATTTACCGAGGCCCATGAATTGGCGGTTCTTTGTAAACGAGATAATCTATCCTTTAATGTTTCAAACCAACCAGTAAATCTCTGTATGTTTGTTAAAGTATTCTCCGTTGACTTTAGATACTCAGCCTTCTGTTTTACAGACTTTTGTATGGCAAGCACTTTCTTCTCCAGTTGATTTTTTGGTCAGTGAACTCTTTATTACGGCTCGCTTCTAAAAAGTAAACTCTTACCTTTGTTTCTCTCCGTCTTTCTTCAAATTTCTTCTCATATTTTTCTTTAGTTTTTTCGATTTTTTGTTTCCCTCTGTAATTCTTGAATGTGTTTCTGCTGAATTCAAAAGCTTTTTCTTCTCGTCAATTTTCGAATCTTCTACCTGAACTTCTTTTTCAATCTTTTTAATATCTCCTCGAAACAGCTTGATTTGCCTTTTCTCTTCTTCCATGGTTTTCTTTGCTTCTTCGCTAGACTTCTCCTCTCTTTTGACAAAGATATCTTATTCATATGCTGTGTGAGCGAATCTAACAGTTCGCCAACCTTTACTACACAGTCTGTTTCCGTTTTATCTACACTGACAATCTTGTGGCTTGAGTGCTCTGGAGACCAGCATTCTACACAAATACGTTTACCATAATACAATTCACAAGACAACCTCTCCGTCTCCGATGGGTGAGTTTTGCATCATGGTTGTCCTTTAAGCCTTGCAAGCAATTCAATTGAAATGTTTCTCGTTTCTTCACACAGGACTTCCAAAAAGGCCTTCGCAATTTTATTGTTCTCGTGTATGTTAAGACAACTATTACATAAAAATCCAGGACATTTAAAGTAGTATGCAGAAGAAGCAGATACCTGTGAACAGCAGAAGAAGCAGATACCTGTGAACAGCAGAGGCATTCCCTGATTTTTTGTGTATCCCTCAACGAACTCTCCAATTGCACGCACTCGAGTGTAAAGGTCTGCCTGTAGCCCAGTAACTGCATCCTCGCCTATTTGAAATTACGTTTCACATTGAGGACATGTAAAGGCTAGTTGATTCAGAAGTGTCTTTAGTGTATTGTTCAATACAACGGAAACAAAAACGATAGAAGCAGGGTAAGAATTTAGGGTGTACGATTTGATTGTTGTACAAACGACATTGCAAAAAACTCTCGAAATCGGAAGATGTTGGTTTAATTGATGCATCCATCTTTATCATGTAAAGAAAACGATTACTCTTGCAACACAGTGGGAAATGGTGTTATAAAAATCAAATAAGGACAACCGATTGAAACTTTTTGGAACATGGTACATTGAGATCACACTCTGTTCAAACAAACGTGTCTTAACCGGGATGAAAGTGAAGGTGGTTGATGGGCTGCGATGATGTTTCTTTTAACCGGTCAAAAACACTTAATTTACTCTTTCCACTTACAGATAGTACTCTTGATAGGTAGTGTGTAATACTTATGTTTGTGGGTTCTAATTTAGCTAGTCACACTAAAATTAGTTTTTTTATTACTATCCTATTGTAAAAAAATAGGCTTATAACTGTCGATCATTTTGCAATTCCAAGCAAACCAGCACGGTGAACACGAAATTTCAAATGCCCCCCCCCCTCCACCACTTAAAAAAACGAAGGGAATAAATGTTCATTTATACATCTTATGACTGTCGTCTACAATATGAGATTTCTTAGATATTTACTGAGTGAACCGTTTAAAACATTGATGCAACCCAGCATATAACTTTCTTTTACACACAATTACAAGCGCCATGTTCCCGGTTTTTCAATTCCAAACCTGCCATCCCATTTAACTGCTGAAAAAGAAACAAAGCAAGTTTATAACTTCCATTTAAAACTGGTCATCTCTTTGAAGCAGCTACACATTTAGCGCCTGCTTATCAAAGCGCCTTCTCGTTGTTTCCCTCGTAGCATTTATCAAACATTTTTCAATTTCTCTTTGAAGTGCATCTTCCCATATTTTAATGATGTAAAGATAGGCACCGAAATGCCCCTGTTTGCCGTTTTGTTGTTGCGTGACACCGATTGGGATCCAGTTGTCCATATAGGTAGAATGTAGAATAATATATAAACATATTCCAATTTAAACAGGCTTTGTCTGATTTCTGCGTGATGTCTTGGAGGTAAAAAGAAAGTTTGAACCTGTTTTAATGATCTATATTACATTATATTTCAACAGGGAATGGGAACACACTGTAAAGAAGACTTGCAAGCAGTCCAGTGATTGTAAGACACTGAGAGATTGTAAGTAACATATAGAAAAAAATCCCAACAGTAACTGACTTTATAACATACTTATGACTAGTGCATGCTTATATACTTAAACAGTCGAGGATACAGAGGAACCCTCCCCTTCTTAAGCAATACTTTTCTTTCTCATTTGTGAGAGCTGCTGTACAATAGGTATGCTTATCTTGATTGCCAGATCCCAGCAAAAAACAAAATTTACAGTTTTTTCTTATAGTCTCGTCGAGGCTTTGAACATACGACCTCTGAAGATACGTAGTTTGCCTGTAATGCGTAACTTAGCCCCCCCCCCCTCCCTTTTGTGAAACCTTGGAACCATTACTGATAAATATGTAAAACAAATACCTTTGGACGTCACGTTGTGATTGTGCTCGATAGACGACACTTTTCTACTTCTTCTCTTGACTGTATTAAGATTTGCCTTGTTTCATTTTACCCACTAAAAAGGCGTGCCATAAAATAACGTAATGATGTACCTTAAACTTTAAACATTAACATCTGGCCCATTTCTCGTCCTCCGAAGTACTGTTTCAGGCTATCCACGCATCCGCGTACATACATCTGCACTTACGTTGTAGGTTGAAGTGGACGTATGATTCAAAGGCCAAAACGTCGTTCATGTTCTAATTGAACAATTAGGCTACATGAGACAACATCGACCTTTTTGTTGCTTCGTGCTCTTTTTTCAGTCAATAAGGCAAATAAAAGTGGGAATGATTAACTAGACTCAATGACAGTCTGATCATAATGATTGATTAGAGCATGAACTAGATTGCAAGTAGGGTATTTTTCACTTTGCATATTTTGTGTGTTGTTACAATGTCATTGATAAAAGGTAATGAAAGCCTATTTATAAAATGTCTCGTAGGAAGAGAACATCGCTCTTCAGTCTGTTTAAAATACAGTTGAGTTTGTTTATAATATTCTGAATATCTTGCTCCAACCTAACCTTAATTTTTTTGTGGCAGAATCCTTAATATTTTCTATGTTTACAATTTTCAGGAAACCGTTTTCTTGTTTAAGTGTGTGAAGAGTCTCTTTTCTGCAGGGTATTCTTACTGAGAGATGAAAAGAGTTGTTGGACCTTTTGACTAGTTGTATGAAATTCCCGACAAAACATCTGTTCCAAAGACAGTGAACTGATATTCCCCAAACAGGATCATCTTTACAAAAGTACGGAATAGAAATTTTAGTAAAAGAGGGATAGCACAAGAAATAGAGAAATACCTATCGGAAAACGCACAATCAATGTCACCGAACAGTTTGGAAAAAGGGATGGGGAAGAAGACATTAATAAGGGCAATAACAGGGGATGACCCATCGTTGCTAAACAAACCACGGCAATGGAAAACCCTCTCTCCATTGGCGTGAAGTCCAGACACTTCCTAAGGCCCCTAGAGGATCTAGGAGCAACGTCCATGTGGGGAACGTGTGTGGCTAGCCCGGAAAGCCCTGGGCAATTTTCAAAATTTTAGAGCGTTAGAGTAGGTTATTATTTATCTTAAGAGGGCATCAGATCACCAAAATAACGATTTAAAGGTGGTGTAGCTTGCGGCCAAACGAGGGCCACATTACTACCTACGCAAAATAATTTTGTGCCTGTCACTAAAACCCGGATGTTTACTTAACGTAGCCTGCGTATGTAGACACGGGTGACGGATTATGTCCACCGATTCTATAGACTAAGGTGCTCGACGGTAAACATGTGTGCCAGACGTGTTGTGACATGATAATGAGAAACCTCAACTGCACTGTACTGCCGTGATTTCTGTACACTGTAAGATGTAATTACGCATCCTGCAATGCACATACAATACATACGTATGCCAATAAACATACGTAGCTGTAGCTACTGACGGCGAACTAAACGCGTATGGCTCTAGCATTGTGTACCGCGGTACATAAGGGCCTTATTACATATCATACACAACTGGCCGGATATGAGCGTTTACATGAGAAAATTTGCCATAGAAACAGAAGGAAACATATTTTCGTACCAGTATTTCGACAAGTTTTCGGGTAACCATTGGCCGATGGCTTGAAGTCGACAGTAGTCTGAGGCGATGATTGACAATTCCCGGCCGAGAGATCTTGTATTTGTACATCAAGTAAGTGAGGTTTATTTACAGTGCATTATACATAGAGTACACAGTTAGTGTACAGCTAGCCTTTCACGATAGAGTAGGTTCTCGAGTGGCGACCCGAGCCCGCGAATCGGCCACTTGCGAATTGCCGCCCGTGAGGAACGTTCACTCGAACGGCCAGTAAAAAAGTAGAGTAGCCTGAAATTTACAAATTTGAAAACAACCACTCAATAAAGTTACGGTTAGTACGGCATATCATTTGGTAAATATAAAAAGTGTCCCATGGCACTCATCGTCCTTTTCACTGTAGGCCTAGCCTAGGCATAGTCAGTGCAGTTTTTACTTATCGTCGCCAGCAATAATGACACTGTACTACTCATATTGTGGTTGTACATGGGCAGGTGTATAGGAAGCTACACTGCGACCGTGCATATACGGGCATTTTACTGTACTAGCTGTATTCGAGCATGAATTAGTTTTCATTTTTTTACAGGTGTGGAACTAAGTAACAGGAAGCAGTTTCAAGCAGCAGTACAGAAACATATTTCCTGTAAGTATAATAAACAGGGGTGGAGGTCATTATGGCCATATATGGATGGGGACTAGATTGCAGTACACTGTGCATCTTTTTTGAACAATGTACACAGTAGTCCTATCTTGTAATTTTGTGTCACACAGAACACTCAGTACTAACACTGGTATGTGCTCCAGTAAGAACTGGACCAAACTAATTAGCCCTGGCCTAATCTAACAAAACCAATGACCTAGTCTACTTGAAAGTGGTGGATTAGTTAGTTAGTTAGATCATGGAAGTACTTCCATGGTTAGATGAGGTTTTACGGCTCAGTTTGTAACGAAATGGTGACAGTGATGGAAGTACAGTAGGTAGCCTACTAGGGGGCATTTCGCTTGGCCTTTGCTATCATGGAAGGCTGTTCCAAAGTTGAATAACTTTCCAAATGTAGCTGGATCATTTTCATCTGTTCGATGAAGTTATATTCTAGATGGAGATTTAATAGCCTAGTTGACCTGATCAAAAGTGAATGCCACATGTTTTTGCTTGGAGAGAGAAAAGATTCTTCAACAAATCAATGAAATCTAGCATTTAAGTGTGCTTAGTACTTGGAGTTTCATTTAAAATAAGGTCGACTGCAGACCGTTCTGAAAATCACCACGAAGTTGTGGTTCGTTTTCTTGGTCTACTCTCCCAAAATCTAAACTCACTAATGTCATTAAGGGAACTGGCCAAGAGTGGGGCAGGGTTACATTTTGTGAGGGCAAACTGTTCCAGAAATTTCACCTGTGCATAGACTTTGGAAACCAAAATTATTACTAGGGAAGCAAACAATTGCAAGCAGTCATATCTTTCTTTAAAGGGAAAATGCCTTCCCCCCAATATGAAGTAGTGTACCCCTGTACACCAGTTCAGGAATGACTCCTATCAATCATGTGACAATATTTTTGTTACTTATTTCCTAAATATATGCAGAATATATAACTCATTGGTTTACCCTTCATATTCAATGATTTCAAACAGGAACATTATGAAAATACTTGTGAGGGAGATAAGAGGAGATCTGTAAGATTTAAGAAATTTTTGAAAACAAACTTGGGGGTTGTCTTCTCCTTTTAGGGGAGTATATATTGCCTTTTCTACCTGGCAGAACTCTGCAGACTAGGGAACAACGGCAACTTTAACTGTGTGCACACAGTGTGAAAAGAGCTCCACAGCTGAGCTGGATCTCTATGCAGAGTGGGAGGAGCCTGGTGCTATGTGTGGTTGACTCTGCTACAGCAGCCTGGATGTTCCTGGTATCATCTTTGCTATGTTCTTTTGTTTTGCATACAATACAGTTTATCTTGGCACAAGCATTCAGATAAACTGGTCATCAATGCTAACAAAGGCCATTCATAAGAGCCAGCCAAGTGTGCAGCTAAACTGCTATTCATGACATTCTGTCAGTCATAGGTTGCTATGAATGCTGTTGTTACATGCTTGCAGCCAGTGGCATTTTCAAAGGGCCATTGCACCATGCCCCCTCACTGATGCCAATTTTTTTAGTTCTTAAAATTATGTAAACTTTTAACACAAATTCAAATTCAAAACGTAATATGCGGTACCAAATTGAATGTAAGGACACATAATTTTTCAGAAACTTTCATATTCTCACTGATACTTATTATTTTTCTTTAGTTCTTAAAAATACATGAATTTTTTAACTCAAATTTTACTTCAAAATGTAGCATATATAAGGGTCACCAGACTGCAAATATGTGTAAGGACACATACTTTTGCAAAAAGTTTCAAAGGGGAGGGGGACCCCTGACCCCTTCCACTGATGCTAAGTTTTTTCTTTAGTGTCTAAAATAGGTAGGCCTAATTTTCCAAAAATTTTCCAAGGGATGGGAGGGCGCCACCCCCTTCCCCTTAGACCCTTTCCCCAATCCGGCAATCACACAACATACTGCATGCCCCCCTTCAGAGAAATCCTGGGTACGCCTCTGCTTGCAACCTCTACCCACAGCTGCTGTGACTCGATCATTAACTTGCTCAATGAACTGTTTGTGGTCACTGGGCTATGACGAATATTCAGTAGGAGCAGGGAGATGTTACTTTGTCAAAACAACACCTCCCTGGTAGGAGCACAATGGGTGGAGTAGTAGCCTGCAGACTGATAGCTGCCAGGTAGAAATGGCAATACCTGTACTCCCTAAGTCCCTTTTGTTGAATTCCATAGGGGCTTAAAAATCATTGACCCCTTATAAATACTGTAAGCCTTACTCTTATCTGTTATTTTACAGTACTTCAATATTCAAGATTAATGTTGGTCAAATAGGTAAGTCCTATTGTTGTGGGTGCAAGCCTTTCCTCATGCAGGAGAATAGCTGCAGCTACAATTTGTCGGTCAGATTTCAAATCTGCTACTCTATGAAGATAAAGTCACTTGAATTGGTCTTTTACACACTTGTGACAGAATACAATGTGACACCTTATAGGGGTAACTACAGTCTCGGACAAAACTGTTGGGACACTTTGTGATAATATTCTTGAATCTCAGTTCCCAGGTTTATATGAAACCCCTGCTCTTCCCCCCCCCCCCGGCTCCCAGTGTTGCGCAGGAAGAGTGGCTTTATATTGTGAATAGGATAACTGTGGTCAACATTGTGAAGGGGAGCGAGCCCAACAAGTTTTGTCCAAAATTGTCTGAGCTCCAAAGCAAGCCATTAACGAGAACAATTCAACTTAAATCTCAGTTCCCAGGTTTACATGAAAACCAGTGTTGCGCAGGAAGAGTGGCTGTAGGCCTATACCCTGAACAGGATAGCTGTGGTCAACATTGTGAAGGGGAGCAGGCCAATATTGTAGCCTCATGGGAAGATTAAAAATGGAAACTTAATTTTGAACAGTATACGCTATATACTGTCAACTCATTGGGAATGGGGAGGGGAAGAGGGGAAAATGCCTCAGATAGGAAATGGTAGGAAATGGAAATTAAACTTCCCCAACCCTCCTCTTGCTTCACCATATAGCCTGCATTGGGAACAACAGGGATCGGTTCAAGCTCCGTTTTTGCTGTATAATTGGTACAATTGTTTCACATTCTTACACAGTTGCCAAGGATTTCTCTGCGGGGGAGGGAGGGGAAGGGGGATATGTCACATCTTGAATTTTCAAATCAACAGAAAGCACTTGCCTAGATTTTATTCTGAAACCAGGTATTGCACTGGAAGTACAGGGAATGTGACAACAATGTCATAAGTACCATCAGATTGGGAAGTGCTTCTGATGGTAATGCGGGTGGTATAGTGGGCTTTATCTCTTATGAGGTCCACTTAGGGTCAACATCCCTTTTGGGTCCGTACGTACGTTGCATGGAAGAAAACCCCCTTAAAAGTGCTGTGGTACTTACAAAATTAAGGCCTTTAGAAGGATGACTATATTTTCCGTATGGTATTGGATGCTGCATTGCACAAATTAGATTATGACAAGTGTACCACTTTTTTTGTGACAGCTTCTTTGAGTGGTAGTAGATTATTAGGTGAGCATGAGCTGGGACCACTGGAACCCATGCTGGCAAAGTTTTGCAACAAGGGGGACCTACTTGTTTCAATATGGATTATGACATTATGGGATTCTTGGTATAATTCAGAGTTAGATCTTTGAGAAAGGTTATTCTTTTTTTTAATACCAGTTAACATGATGCACTTCTTATTTCTTCAACAGCCCATTTGAAAATGCAGACTTTTACGATGTGAGACAGCTAGCTGAAGAATCAGCACAATTTCCTGGAGTGTGGAACAAACAGTCAAGCCTTTGCTGCTTATTTAAGTGGAATACCACTGTAAGTTCAATATACAATGTCTCTCAAAGGGGGTGTGAGTGAAATGGGGATGGTACAAAGTGACAGTGGGTGGAGGATATGGCCCCATCAGGGAAAGCATTGGTGCATTAGATCAACTACAAGACCCTTTACATGGAGGTCACATGTCATCTGAGTTCACTAGAGATCAAAATGCATCTGGATCCTCCATATGACTAGAAGTTCAAGCATGTTGCTATTTGGTGAAGGGCAACGGTCATCAGAGGTCACTGCAAGTAACTCTCTGAAAACATTCTCAATGGCCATATCTCAAGTTAAGGAGGATATAGATAGGCTTTTTAAGTTTTCATACTTTGCATGTGGTGCATTAGGTCAACTACAAAACCCTTTACATGGAGGTCACATGTCATCTGAGTTCACTAGAGATCAAAATGCAATACTTCCTATGAGTTTCAAGGTCATATTATGCGAAATTGTATTGTTCCTACAAATTAGGAGAGTATGTCAACCAGTGACAGAGAGAAATGATCAAGATATCTTGGTGCAGACATCATCTTTGGAATGAAAAATGTTTGACAGGCAACAAGTCAAGTTTCCATGGCCAAGTATCAAATTCCCAAGATGTGGAGAATCATCCCAATGTTTTGTTAATACTGACCAAAAGAATACATGGAAAAGTATACTTCACTCAGCCACAACAGGCCTATCTCTTGGGCCTTACAGTATAGGCATCCATGTCTGAAGCCATTTATCTGCATGTACAGTATTTGGGGTAATCCTTCCATGAGAGGTTTCACTTTTGTCTTGCCAGTTCATCCCCCCAAAAGGGTTATAGAAAGACCAAAAGGGTGTGCAGTCCCGTCTATGAAGGGAACCATGACTAGTATGCATTATATGCTATGATACAGACTATACCATATACTGCACTACAGTGCAGTGTAACTTAATTGCAATGAAATAAAAATTATAAGATATGCAGTAAAGAATGAGAACAATGTGACAGTAAACATGACAATCATTAGAAGGCAGACTTGAACAACTTTGTTAGGATGATCAAGCAATGGATTGTAGGTACTTCTGACACTTGCAGTGTGGATCATATGGTTCACTGATGAAAACATTGGTCCAGAATATGAATGTTGTGCAGGTAGCTTGTGGTGAAGAAACAAGTTTGGCACAATTAAATCATTTAAAGTATTGCATTTTGCATTCTAGTTCCTGCAACTCATCCAGGTTACGGGGCCTCTTGTTGCTCTCCCCTCCCCCAGTGTTCGCAAAAGACGGCAGGCTTGTGCAATATTCGCACAATTTTCTAAGCAACTCTGCAAGTTTCAAAATTGTGGGTGAGAATAGCCTACACCTGATGGGGAAAGTGGACTTTTATGTTGCATCTTATAGAAATCCCCCTTTGATCCGGAATTCCCCTCAAAATATTTTGGATGTGGTAATATCCCCCCAAATTTCAAGACCTAGTGCCAACACCACTCCCCACCCCTCCTTGAGCAAATAATCCTGGCATCTCCATTTGGAAGAAATATTTTATGAGAAATCGTCTTAGCCAGAAGATAAGAAGCCGGCCTGGGAACCCATTCATTCGAACTGTTTTCCACACACTTCTAGTTCCAGCTGAGACTGTATATTAACGTGTGATTTGGATATGAAGTACAAATGCAGATTATGAAAGCACCCAAAACATTTTGTCATACCCCAGTATGGAAGGAAACTGTCAGACAGAGAAAGAATATTTTAATGCACAATTGAGTGTTGTGAAACTGTGAAAGTGAGGAAAATTCATTGTTCATGTTATTTCACCTGTCAGATCTTTCAGGTTGGCATAAAGACTGGTAGCTAGATGAGGCCATTGGCATAGGCTTGCCAGCTTCGTAGGATAGGAAGGCAAACAGTTTGAATGCAAAAGGGATATTTTAATTTGAAACAAGATAGTCTCCTTTCTTTTCTTAAAAATGAGAAAGTAAGAGGGTGTGATACTAATTGAAGATATGTAGGCAATTATGCCACATACTTTAATTCAGCCTCAATATATCATTTATTATGGTTTTATTTTCCTGCATGCCTAGCACAATCTTGGAGGACCCACACACCCAGAGATCCACGTATCCATGCTTTTAAATTCATCTTAGGATATGCTAGTCAAGCAAGGTCTAGCTCAGTTGGTTTACAGACCCAAAATACCTCAGCTACAACAAGGGTGATGGGGTATCTGCCAGGTTTAATGTTCCCCTCATATCAATGTGGATGGATACATGATTATTGCTGGCATGACCCAGACAGTCACAATGATACGGAAAAGATTAGGCTACTTGTCATGCTTATGGCTAATTAACAAATGCAATTGTATATTGCTGTGTTTTGTGTATGAAATTTTGTGAATAACAAGGTGGTGTGACACCTGAACATTGTCAGTCAGCTTGTAACTGCATTGAAGCCTTTCATATATAGGACAGCTACAGCTGAAAATTGATTTAAAGTACTTAAAAGTGTGAAAGAAAATCTTAATGGAACTACCAACCACAATGAAGGTGACAAGCTTAGAAGAATACAAAAATTTCAATGTTGAATGTTGAGTGTAGCCCATAATGTCTACATGTTGCATTTATTCACTAAGCTTCAGATATTGCTAAGGGTAAGATATTACAGTCACGTACTCAATGAAAATTTTGGTATGCCAGAGGCAGTCTAAGTTTGAAACTCTTTTCAGGATGTTCAGCTTGAGATGGTCTATGGTACTTGCTTGTAATTAAGTATTGTACTTTTTTATGTCTGCCAATTAAAGCGGCCCATCATTTTGATTTCATGATTTAAATGTACTGTAACTCACTCTGAAAGGTCAGTGATGACTAACAAATCAGTAAACTATGATGTGAAGTATAGCCAATATCAGATGTGTTTGGTTGATATTGGTAATTTACGTAAGGTAACCACTTGATCATTCTGTGGAAATCCTTGGAACCATGATACATCAAGAACTGTATCGAAACATGTTTGGATCTTTTA
>WURT03070280.1:0-13467 GCA_009936505.3 Holothuria glaberrima
CTTTAGTTCTGATACAAGTCGATAAAATCGACGAAATATCAAGAGCCCTTAAACAGAGATTTTGTTCAGGCCAACATCGTAGGGCGCCCTCTGTTTGCAATTGTTTGCCTTAGTTGAAAACATTGTAAAACCCTTTTATTAAGACTTTTGAACGATACTTTGATATTTGTGAGGACAAATGTCATATGACCTTTAATTATCACTGTCCCGTGTTATTTATTGACGGGTACCATTTTTAAGTCCACAATATGACAGTCTTTGGTCCGTTGCTCTAGAATAAAGCAATATAGCCCGCTAAGTGTTATGCACATCAGTGAATGTATGTTCCAACTAAAATGTGTGCATATAGTTATCATTCTTTATTTATAAATAAATGTTTGATACAAGCCAGGTAATACGAACTAACATTTAAGCAATTTAGTCTAGAGTTAAAAGAACTAAGTATTTGCTTCAGAGATTGGAACGTGAATCTTATTCATTAAACAGTTAAAATGTCAACTTCGTAGCTTATTCCGTTGTTGAGATATAAAATGTTGTACTTTATACACTTAATTTGAAATGGTCGATTGCATAATAATGTCCGATGTCCTTCAGCACGACTCACACCATGCTTTTCATTGGCGTAGCCAGAGGGGGGCCAATGGTCTTTGGCCTCCCAATCGAGTTCTGAACAAAATACACCTATGCGTATTGCCCATTTACACCTGAAGGAAGTGCAAATTATTCCTCAACGTTAATTACTTGAGTCCCTTAGAATGAAACAAAAAAAAATAAATAAATAAATAAATCATTTGTACATCAATTCAATTTTTGACTTATTTCCCTAAATTTGGCAAGAGTATTGTCGTCAATTGTCCCAGTCACGAGAACTTTCCAAACTAGCTGTTCTATAGAAGATGGCGCCTTTTTGCTAATGCTTTATTTAAATAAATTACTGAAGTACCACTTTCAGCATTGCCACCCGTAGTTTAATTTGTAATGACACGAACAGATTTATTTTTCTAACTCCTTCGGAAGTTCGTAATTTTGCGCAGGGAATTATTCCATGCATACTTCTTAGTATTTCTTAGCATGGTGAGAAGTAGATTATTATTGGAAAGTTGCCAAAAAGTAAACTTTCGACCACCAGGAACAGTATAGCGAAATGCGAAAAACAGAGTGGCAACACTGCGCCCCATATGCCAAACTTTCCACTAATAAGTTGCGAAAGTTCCATTTATCCTAGGTCTATGTCTGAAGCTGGCTTATGGCAAATACCACTAACCTCTCCATTCCCCTTACACGTGGTAAATAATTATGAGTATGCCATTGCGTCTTTGTTTGCATTGCAAAATTTGTCTTATTGCAGACATCGTCGCTATTAATCCTGGATATGCCAGTGCTCACCCATGGCTTTATCAATGTTCTGGAGCTGAAACTATTGGCTACATTCAGTTATAACACTAATGGCTTTTGGTAATTTGTTTGACATTTTCTTATGACTGAGCTACACCAACACCCCAAACAAATCTGGATAGGCTGGTGCCTACCCCTCGAAAAACGGCGGACTACACGACTACACCAATGTACTGACAACCTTTGGTTTGCTTAGCAAAAATTTTCTTTTGACAGTTCAGGGCCGGATCCAGGGTGCGTACGCCCCTCTATTCTTTGCAGAGCAATTTATTTATTTATTTTTTTTGTGATGGAACAAAAAATTGAGTTCAAATGATGCTAACTGTTGCACTAGATTACATCTGAGTGTACTTAGATATTCAAAAATTTCTCGAAGGGGGTGGACACCCTCTTCCCTTAGACCCCTCCCCAGGCCGGCGATCAGGCCCTGCAGTTGGCCTCCTCCAAACAAAAAGCCTGGCTACGCCAGTGATGCTTTTGTTTCCTTCTGAAATTATAATGCTTATATAACGTTGGGAAAATTATTATAGTCTTGCATAGAATGTTTTAAGGAGAGTGCTTGCATGGTCGGACCCCTCTGTAACAAGAAGACAGTGAACAAGCTTTGGCACAAGTGTCTTTGGATAATAACACAGACTGTAATCTGAGTATTACAAGAGTTACATCACAATTTATTGTGCAATCCACTATTATAAATTTTGTGAATAAAACTTCATGTCTAATGGCACCAATGTCTGTAATGGCTGAAGTTTGGGTTATTGTGATGCACTTTCCAATCTTTTTAACATATATTTCTGAAAGTTTATCACTTTAACGACTTTAGACGCACTTTAAGCAAGTGTATGTCTAGCTTAATTCGCATTACAATCGTAATGATTAAGGCACCTGTCCAAAATTCTGGTGGATAAGTGTAGATTATCGAAGGACACTTAATGATAAAAAACGAAGTGATTTAAGACAGAGAGAACTAACCAAGGTAACCAACATCTGTACCAAAAGAAAAAGACGAGAAACGACTTTTTAGTGAATGAGAAGACTTACGAATAGCCGTATTTCGTTGCATACGGAACTCACTGACACAATTCAGCTAAATGAAACAACAATTTCATTGTATTGAACAAGAATAAAAAAATCATTAGTTCACTCAACATCTTAACATTTGTGTTAATTTTGTTTAAGTTAATTTATGAAAGCGACGTATTCATTGGACGTTATAAAAGCTTTTCTTAGTTGAAGTATTAAAAGACTTATTGGCAACATGCACTAGACATGCATAAACAATTTTATAGATGCAGAAGTACTTTCTTTAACACTTAGTACTTACTGTTTACAAAACATTCTCCATGCTTAGGAAATGGATGCTTGGGAACAAATTTTCCCGGTATGGGAACAATCGCAGCCATGGAGACATGCAGACAGCTAGCAAGCACAACGATTGTAAGAGCGATCTTCATGATGAGTATGAGCTGGAAACTAAAACTTTTGTAAAACCTTCAACCAAGTTGATTAAGCTTTCACACCATCGATTCATAGAGCTGACAGAAAGTCCTCTCTTTTATAGCAGATTAATACACACCTTCAACCAATTTTTTTGAAGCACACCAACATTTATGAGCACGAAAGTTGAGCTAACATGACTGGCGATTTCGCAGGTGATAATATAGGCATAAAGGAGTACTTAAGAATTATGTTAAGATGACAAACAGAAGTCTAATATTTAAAGTGCACTAGAGATGTCAAGTTTGGAAACGGGTGTAAGACTTTCATTTTCTATCAAATTTTGTAGTCAACATTATGTCCTGTGTTCTTTTTCTGACAGGTAATGGCTATCTTTGTCAGATGATCAAATTACGTTTATTTGGTTTACTGCACTCTCGTGCTTTTGATTGACTACTTAAACTTTATATTCAACATTTAATCAACAATTTAGGATGAATACACGGTTTGAGGGGCTCTTAAAACAAACACTCACTGCCTACACGTTAGGTTTTGAGCTGGTGGCCTAGAATGTAAATATGGTGCATATTGTTTGTTCTTTTTGGAATTTCTGACAACATGAGTAAACTTATCTCATGACGAAGATATGGGTTCCATGGTGTCTGAAATCCCTTCCCCGCCAGACTTATATTCGCATCATAAAGCTTAACAATTACCCTCTGGTGCGTAAGACTGCACCACTCGACGTTTTATACAGCCAAATTGTCCTCTCTTTCCCGCGACTTCGGCACATGACTAGGACATCTTCCTCATTTTGAACATGTCAACTCCCGTCTAAAACATACCTGAAAAGTAAGATCGAACGTTGCGCACAGACTCTGGAAATGTTTCCGGCAATTTCCGCGGAAGGTCTATTTTGGCGAAAATTCCTTGGTATGATAGGCCTACGAGCTAACACGTAGCTTCATGTCACATATCAATGGGCTGTGACACCGTGACCGTAGCCTACCAACAAGCAGATGAAAACAAACTACTACGGGTATACTCAACAAACATGACCCGACCGGTTTGTTTTCGTCGGCAATGTAGGCACAAGTGTGCAGGGTGGGAGTGGCAACATTAGTCTTGTTGAGCTTCTTTTTCGCCCAATATTTTGTGAGGAACTTTTTGCCTCATTTTGAGCGGAACTCCACCTGGTGAGGGGAGGTGCGTTCTCACCCCGCACCCTCCCAGCCTACGCCCTTGGAGAGAAAATTTGAGAAACATTTGCCCTACAAAATGGATATGGGACCCGTTTAATACAGTAATTGCACGGTGCTAGTGGAAAGCTGCACCCACGCTCCCTCTCACCTTTTCACTATGCATAGCTGAAGGTGGTGTTAACGTCGCAGCTTTGCGTGAAATACAGATACCATTGAAGGGGTATGTACCTCCTCACCTATGAGAAGTGAGAAACTCGATAAGGGATATTTTCGTGGGCCTTGTCTCAGATCTGGCGGTTCCAAAGGTCAGAACACTAGTTCCTTCTCTTCAGTGTGTTTAAAAATTGCAAGAAACTTGGCAACATTTGCAATAAAAAGTGACAAAAAATATACTTAAACACGACTAACAATGTTTCAGGGTTGCGAGCGTTATCTTTCAAATCTCACGATAAAATAACATTTTTTGAATAGATAGTAGAAGAGTGTGTAAATACACAAACAAGACGGTTGACCTCTTTTTCGAATAGCATGCACTGCATCGCTTCAACTGACCTGTCCGATAAAATGGTCAAACCGATTCTCCTTGATTCAGTCACCGTGTCGTGCGACAAATATGCGATCATGAACAAATTCCCTACTTTCACAGAAAATCGTGTAGGCTACCTATAGCTAGGTTACTTGGTATGGGGGCGTACAATTAAGCCGCATGAAAGGAGATGTGAAGACTGTTCAAAGAAAACCCCCAAAACCATTATGGGTCCTATCGAACAATCTCTCCTCTTTGAGAAAAAAGTCGGATAAACCGTCGAGGAAACTTATCACTGTCAGGTTATGGAATATAGCCTATGAAGGTGTAAAATAGTTGTAAGGTTTGTTTTCTATTTGTTGAACATATAAAGAAACTCTGGGCGCCACATGCACTGAGTGTAGGTCAATGTTGGGGAATGATAACAGCTTCCCGTATAGTTGTATTACGCAGCATATAAATGTACCATATCCCGAAAATGGGAGGCATGTTAAGTGGAGGGCTAATTAAAATGATTACCAAATAAAATTTAGGTATTTCAAGAATTGCATTTACAAACTGCCTCGCGCCCCACCAATTAGTCTTGCGGGCAGAATTTGGCCCTCGGGCAGGAGGTTCCCAACCCTTGGTCTATTGGTATGTTAAAAAGTCATTTAGCAACATGATATGGTATAAGACAATTTTTAATTTGTAATTAGACAATTTTTAATCGTACCTTATGTTGGTTTTGGTTCCATTCAAACCTGTGCATGCGTAATTCATGACGTCAATGGGTCAAAGTTGAAAGGTCAACTAAGCTAAAAATCGTTTTATTTACTTTTTCTTGCCTTTCAGTATGTTAGAAAAGTCCTTAAACCACATAACATGTCATTAAACCACATAACTGATAAACTCTTTTTTAAAATAGTGCCTTTTGGTTGCTAAGGGTAGATGTCAAAGGTCAAAAGGCAATTCAAAGGTCAAATTTCCCTTAATTTTGCAAAAAAATGACGGAAACTCCTCCAAGACCGTAAGTCCTATCAAATTCAAACTTGGTGGGTGGTACCTGACCATGAAAACCTGTGCACCCGTAATTAATGACATCATACGTCAAATATTACAGGTCCAATAAGCTATAAGCTAGTTTTTGCCATTATTTGGCTATCAGCATGTAGAATAGTTCTTAAACCAAATGGCATGTTGACAACGATGTGGCAAACTTAAAAAAAATACTTTTTGTTTGATAGCTAAGGTGAAAGGTCAACGATCAAAATATGGCTCAAAAGTCGTCTTTGCCAAAATTTTGCGAAAAGTGTGTCGTCCACTTCTTCTTAACTTTATTCGATCATGGAGCTACTTACCTGCTTACGGAGTTGTGTAATAGCTCCATGATCCGATCAACTTCAAGTTGGTGGATTGGTACGTGACCTTGAAAACTTTTGCATGCGTATTTGATGATGTCATGTGTCACAAATCAAGAGGTCTAGTCACATGAGCTAACCTAGGCATTTGTTCATTATTTTCATATCACTATGTCAGGAAAGGTTATATAGTCTAGAGGTGAATTGATAAGAGAGTAAAAAATTGACCCATCCTACACCATTTTGTAAGGTATAACGATTATGCCAAAAGTGATGCATATAATAAAACTTTTAATCTAAGGTTGGTTGTCACTTTTTAGCTCAACCCACGAAGTGTTGGTAGAGCTTACGTGCTGGTACTGTAAGTGGAAATTTCTGACTCTCTGTCAAAAAGCTTTCATCTTCTGCCACAACTGCTGGTGGATTTTTCTGAAAGTTCTAGAGAAGGTGCTTCCATGAGAAGGCAATAGAGGGTCTTCTTCACTGTATGATTGGACAAAGGGAAGTGGTATTTTTTGGCAATTTTTTTTTATCATTTTCCGTTGTCTTTTAGAAGCCTCCATTCTCTTTTAGGCACACTGCTTTGATAATGTTATATTACGGGGTAGTGAGCTTGAGCTTTATCTGGAGGGGCATGCTCATCCCCTTAAATGAATAACCTCAAATTAAAAGCCTAAATAAACCAAGTTTTCAATTACTTTAGTACTTAACTTAATTACTGTAGTAATCCATCGTATCCACTCGTTCGCAACTCTGTTTGCATAAAGCAAAGCGGTGAGGAGTGCTGGTCAAACCTACACGGGTGCTTTTACACTAGATCCCGGATCTGATCGCCTGCCCCGGGGTCAGATCCACTGCTCCGCCAACATTACGGCATCGATCCAATACAGATTCACTTAGTTCTAGTAGTCAAGATAGTGCACTGAACGATCAACGCAGCTCAATGGAATTAGCTTTTCAGAGACTTAATGATAAAGTGGACTCTATGCTACTTAACCAAGAACAACTGATGGGAAGAATAGCTGCTTTGGAAGCAACACAAAAAAACCTGGAAAAGAGTGCAGGGTTTCTGAGTACAGCTGTGGAAGATCTAAAAGCTGAGCAATGTAAGTTTGCTGCCGAAGATCAGAGACTGCATAAAAATTCCAAGAAACTGACAAACTACATGGCGATCTCAAAAATATTGCAATGAGAAGCTACCGATCAGTTTCTGAGGCTCGGCTGGAAGATACTTTAGGAGTTATAACCTACGGTTTGGAGGAAAGGCCGAAGAGCAAGATGAAAACCCTATTGCTGAAGTTCAAAACATCCTTCGAAATCACTCTAATTGGAAATTATATCATCGAGAACGCACATCGAGTTGGTCAACGGCGCTCTGATAGACCCCCTCATATTATCATCAAACTCTTTTATTGTCCACAAAGGTAGGAAATCTTGACCAATGTTCTTCAATCCCTAGCCAACACCGCTTTTTTTTTATAACTGAATAGCTAACGCAGAAGGACTTCAAGATGAAAGCTCAAATAGGACCAGTAATGGACAAAGCCTGCAAAGAAGATAAACGCCCCGTTTCAGAAACGGTCAACTCTTCGTCATAGGAGAACTTTACTTCGAGCAAACTTCTAGCGAATGATGTGACCACAAGGTACGTTTTTTTCATAATTCGCAGTTGGAAAATGGTCAGAACATGAGCTGTAGGCCTGATGGTTCGATTCTCTTTCTTACGCACTCATCAATTTATTTCTTCTCGTATTCCTGTTTTGTATCTTTACTTTTGTTTATGTCTTGTTGTGAATTAGTTTATGCATGTATTTATTGTACAATAGTTTATAATTTTGTGTATTTGTTGTTGTCTTGCATAATTCCTATTTATGTTTTCATCAGCTCGCTATATGATGTATCAGCCAAACACATTCGAGTACTAATTTATTGAAACTGTCAACTTAAATCATAATATTATCGTGGTCGTTATTTATAGACCACCTGACAGTAACCTACAATAGCATTTGTCGATGAGACTACAACTTAAGTAAATATTCTTAATCAAAGTAAAAAACCAAGTACTCTCTTAGGTGATTTTAATGTTGATCTTGTTAAGTATCATTCAAACTTACTGCATTTCTGCATATTATCATCTCCAATTCGTTCACTAAGCCCACTAGAATTAACTAGTCCACCTCTACTTTGATTGGCAATGACTTTTCCCTTTTCACCAGGTCAGGGATTCAAATGTCTGATATCAGTGATCATTTACCCATTGTTAGCCTTGCAAAATTTCTTCATCATAATTCTTGTAAAGACAGAATGGATTATACTTTCAAAGGGAACACTTCCAAAGACAAGTTGACAAACTAAGATTGGCAGCAGTTGTATAACAAGTCAAGTGTAAACGAAGCTTTTAACTATTTTATCGATATTATTAATGCATTATATGACAAAACCTGCCCTGTTGTGAGATTTAAAAAAAAAAAAAAAAAAAAAATACTAGTAAACCTTGGATCACTTTCGGCATTCTCAAGTCCATTTCTACTAAGAAGAAAATTAACAAGTGTTTTCTCCAGAATCTCACTCCTTTGAACAAGCTGAAGTTCACAACTGGTAAGAATTAACTGCTTTTATAATTAGATATTGTAGAAGGTGATACTATACAAAACTGTTTGATGATAATAGGCACAATTTGAATGAAACTTGGAAAGTTTTGAATGAGATTATTCATAAAAGTAAAGTTTATGGTAATGGTCAATTCAAAATTTAAAAAAATGGTGTTGAGATTACTGATGACGTAGAAGTTACTGATTGCTTCAATTATTACTTGTACAGTATTGGCAGATTGGTAACTGATGACGTAGAAGTTGCTATATTGGTAACAGTTTAGCAAATAGCATTTCACTCGTTGACGAGCCTTTGTCCAATTCTCAACTCAATGTATAATTCCCCAACCACTTGCCACGAAGAAGCTCGTATTATAAGTTATCCTCCGCAGGAACGGATGTTTGTTCTGTTAAATACTCAAAGCAGACTGCCTTAATCTGGTTTTACCACTTACAGTTATCTGCAATCTTTCTTTGTCTACCGGCATAGTACCCGTTCTATTGTAAGGAAGGTGTAGAGTTATTCCTGTATTTACAGCCGGCAATGCATCGTTTTTCTCCAGCTATAGACCTATTTCAACAATACCTGCTATCATAGTCCAAATAACAGCTCCCTGCTGTATGGACCATATATATATATATATATGCGTTATTTTCAGTTTTCATACACGTTCTGAGAACGCTGTCAACGCACACGCGTCGTTCGAGTCGTGTAGGTACGCATTTTTTTTCATTCGAATTGCGTTTTACTTATCAGTTATTATTTAGCCACCAGATGAAGGGTAACGACCCGAAACGTTGCGGAGTTTTCTTCTGAATATTAAGCACTTTTTCACTACTTTTATTGATCTATATATATATATATATAAATATAAAGAGTTCTGTGTAGCATGGAAATAGTAAGAAGAAAAAGTAGACAACTGATACTCATGCTATGTTTTAAACTATTATTGCCAACGTTTCGGGTATTTAACCCTTTTACAAAGGCGACTCATATGGAACTTCAACGATACCAGCTATGTAAAAAAGTTCATACAAAGCAGATTTCATAAAGAGACGCAAACGCGCACGTCCAGAATCGTAATAATGCTACGAGCCTACAGAAATGCCGCGCACATGCAAAATCAATACAGAGCGTACAATTTTATGAGTAATTATATGATGAATATTACGTCACAAGAGTAAAAAACGCACACGCAAGGAATCGTCATAATATTACGAGCATATAGAAATGCCGCGCACACGCAAGGTCAGTACGGTGTGTATAATGTCATGAGTGATTAAAAGATGGTAATTACGTGACAATGCGTCAAAGAAGATTGGATATTTACTTATTATAACAGACGTCAAACTTTACGTTGAGACAGTCGGGGTTTAAATTTAGTACCCAGTTGAAAAATAAGTCTGTTTTCCGATCTCAATCCGTCAACGACATTGCCTTTGCACAGAATGGCTCCTGTGACAGTGAAATCGCTGATCTTACAGGGTGAGGGGGCGGGTATTGAAGTGGGCGGCAATGGGAAAACCTGGGAGATGGAGACGAATAGATTGTTTTTATGTTCAGTTATACGATCGGCTAATCGACGTTTGGTTTTGCCAAAGTATAGTAATTTGCAACGTTTACAAGCAATGATATAGACTACATTGGTAGAAATACAAGTAAAGTGGTCATTGATTTGGAAAGATTTTCGGGAGCCCTGTATTTGTAAAAAATTGCCAAAAAACAAATTTTCAGGTATTACACCGATTTCTGTTGCACGGAAATGTGCCTGTATTGTTGGTTTGGATAGCAAACGGATCAGAAGCTCTTACTAAATATTCAGAGAGATTTCGCTGTCTCTTGTAAGCCGTTATGGGTAGGTCCTGAAAAATGTCTTTGGTAGACTCGTCTTGGTTTAGAATTCTGAAGTTCTTGTAGATAACCCGTCGTATGGGCTGTATCGACGGGTGAAACGGAGGGAACAGTGGGATACGATCAGAGCTGGGTTTGGCACCGGACGGTTGTAGTGTGGTGTCCCTGACTATAGATTTTATGCGATCTAAAGCCCTTTCTAAAGTACAAGAGCGATAACCACGAGCCTTGAAAAATTTGCAAAATTCAGATGAAACATGATTGAAATCGTTGTTATTAGAACAAATTCTTCTGGCTCTTAAAAGTTGAGAATAGGGTATAGCATTAATACAAGTGGGAGGGGGACATGATGAGTAACGCAAGTAATTGTGGGAATCCATGGGTTTAAAGTGTACAGTAGAAGTTATCCCACGATTTTTGATAGTGAGTTTAACATCTAGGAAGTTGAAAGAATTAGAGGAGATATCATGTGTAAACTTAAAATAAGGGTAAAAATTATTCACGAAATTTACAAAATTCTCAAGTTCATCTCTGGTGCATTGGGCACATCCTACAATATCGTCAATGAATCTTTTGTTGAAAAGAGGTATCTTAACAGTGTAGGCAGAAAACAAACGTTCTTCAAATAGTCCCATCGTTAGACAGGCGATAGACGGGCCTATTTTTGTTACCATTGCCACACCTTTAATTTGACGGTAAAGTGACACTTGAAATTAAAAGCATTCGAGTTGAGTACAAGCTCCGTGAGACGTAAAATTGTATTAGAAGAGGCACTGGGGTCATGACGCCGATGAAGATCGTGGCGGTGGGACTGTACAGCTAGATCTCTTTATGAAATCTGCTTTGTATGAACTTTTTTACATAGCTGGTATCGTTGTAGTTTCATATTTGTCGCCTTTGTAAAAGGGTTGAATACCCGAAACGTTGGCAATAATAATTTAAAACATAGCATGAGTATCATTTGTCTAATTTTTCTTGTATATATATAAAAGTAAGTATATAAAAGACCAGAAAGCCAAAAGGCTTAGTGATTACTTGCCATATGATATATTGTAATAAACACGAATCACCCATATGACAAGCATGAGATCCCTCCTACTTTAGCCATCTTTGACTGCCACAAAAATGATAGGACTTTTCTACACAATATTAGCAATACACATGAAAAGTATGAGATCCCTCACAGTCATCCTTCTTGAGATATCGTGTTTACAAGGTTTTGACCTTTTGACCTCTGGTGACCCCAAATGACCTTAGACCACCAAAAACAATAGGGTTCATCTACTTCATATGGCCGACCAACATACCAAGTGTGAGATCCCTCGGAGTTATCCTTCTTGAGATATCGTGTTAACAAGGTTTTAACCTTTTGACCTCTGGTGACCCATATGACCTTTAACCTCCACCAAAAACAATAGGGATCATCTTCTCAATATAGCCAACCTGCATAACAAGTATGAGATCCCTCGAAGTTATTCTTCTTGAGATATTGTGTTTACAAGGTTTCGACCGTTTTACCTCTGGTGACTCCAAATGACCTTTGACCTCCACAAAAAACAATAGGGATTATTTACTCAATATGGCCAACCTATATGCTAGGTATGAGATCCCTCGGAGTTACCCTTCTTGAGACATCGTGTTTACAAGGTTTTGACCCTTTGACCTCTGGTGACCCCAAATGACCTTTGACCTCCACCAAAATAAGGTTCATCTACTCAATATGGCCGGCCAACATACCGACTATGAGATCCCTCGGAGTTATCCTTCTTGAGATATTATGTTTACAAGGTTTTGACCTTTTGACCTCTGGTGACCCCAAACGATCCTTGTCCTCCACCAAAAATAATAGGGATCATCTACTGAATTTAGCCAACCTACATACCAAGTATGAGATCCCTCGCAGTGATCCTTCTTGAGATATCGTCTTTACAAGGTTTTGACCTTTTGACCTCTGGTGACCCCAAGTGACCTTTGACCTCTTCCAAAAATAATAAGGATCATCTACTTAATATGGCCAACCCACACACCAAGTATGAGATCCCTCGGAGTTACCCTTCTTGAGACATCGTGTTTACAAGGTTTTACCCTTTTGACCTTTGACCTCCACCAAAAACAATAGGGATCATTTTCTTAAGATGGCTAACCCACATACCAAGTATGACATCCTTCGGAGTTACCTTTCTTGAGATATCATGTTTACAAAGTTTTAACCTTTTGACCTCCGGTGACCCCAAATGACCTTTAACCTCAACCAAAACAATAGGTATTATCTACTTAATATGGCCAGCCCACATACCAAGTATGAGATCCCTCGAAGTTATCCTTCTTGAGATATCATGTTTACATGGTTTTGACCTTTTGACCTCTGGTGACTCCAAATGACCTTTGACCTCCACCAAAAACAATAGGGATCATTTACTCAATACGGCCAACCTACATACCAAGTATGAGATCCCTCGAAGTTACCCTTCTTGAGATATCGTGTTTACAAGCAAAGCCGTCACATACACACATACATACACACACACGACATCACCATCGCATAGATTCCTTCTGCCCTCGGCAAGGAAGAAAAAAAACGAGGATACACAACTTCTGTTACTCCAAAACCAAAATATACATTTTCCCGAAAGAGCTGCAAAACGTTTCGGTCATTCGACCTTCTTCAGTTGCGAACATAAAATGACTAAGGTAAACAAACAGGAAGTAGCATAATAGAACACCTGTTAGGAGTACATTGTTTAGGGTTGTTGACTCATCATATTCTCTTCATCATATATATATATATATATGTATACATATATACATACATACATACATACACATACATACATACACACAGGCTAGGCTAACACACAGGCCCATGGCACCCTTTGTGCACGCCTACCCAGGCTAGGCTCACACATACATGCATGCATGCACGCACGCACGCACGCACGCACGCACACACACACATTCATACATTCATACATTCATTCATACATACATACGTACGTACGTACATACATACATACATACACACATACATACATGCATACAGGAATACCTATAGAAGTGAGGACAGAAATTTTTGTCATTTTTTGTCTCTACCAACTCTGCTAACGAGGACATGTCCTCACATCCA
>WURT03070291.1:0-13467 GCA_009936505.3 Holothuria glaberrima
TTTTGTAATTATTATATGAATGTCTGTATTTTACAACCGAACATATGCGAAATAAATCTGAATCTGAATCTGAATCTTGGCAACCATGATGTTTTGTATGTTACAATTACACCGCGTTATTGGCATGAGTTTCTCATCTGGCCATAACTCCTAAATTTTTATTACCTAAGTTACTATGGGCCTCCAAAAGTGTCTCACAGAAAAGCTCAGCAACAGTTAGAATTTAAGATATAAGAACTATTATCATAATTAATGGCACATCAGCTTCAGAAAGCTTTACAAATGAGACATTTTTTTTTTTGTCTTTAAGGCTCGTACGGACAGCTAAAACTTGAAATCTACGAGGAATTGACTCGTGAGAAATGCTTACAACTTTCGACGTTATTTAATTTGTGTCCTGCTGAACATGACAAGATTGAGCACAGTGAGAGTCCCGGTGTTACACTTCTACAAGTTTTGGAAGAAAAGGCAGTTTTCAGTGAAGATAGCTGCACAGCATTGTACGATGGCTTGAAAAGAGTAGGAATGCACAAAGCTGCCGCCAAACTAGAAAAAAGGACAACAAAACCTCATAAAATTGGAGATGAGGACCTCACAGGTAAGGAAAGATACTCTATAAGAATCGTAATTTTACAACGGTGTCCAACTAGGTAGAAAGCTAAAGGCTTATTAAAGTCCATCGTAATTCGCACTTTACCTCGCAGCCTGAGATAAACACTGTAGCATCCCAGTTTATGTTAAGTCCGACTGTTTCAAATACCACAGCCTCCGATGTCAAAGATCGTCACTTTTTCGTGCGAGTTCCCTGTCAGCAAAATTTGATCAGCTCGACGACGAACCGCTGTCGGCTACTTCGGCGGTTGTCAGAAAAATGTCTGATGCTTCAAATGTTCAAAGGCGGTCCACCGATGGCGGTGACGCTGATTGGTGAAAAACTTTTACCTATCATGCAAGTTTCTGTCCAGCCAGCGGACCTTCGGTGGCCCTCCGTTGCCCTTGTGACCGCCGGTGGACCCCCGGATATTGAATATAATATGGAGAAAAATGTACTACTTTGGCTTGTACAGTCTGAGACACAGCTTGATGTGCCGAAGGACCTGAGTAATTCAATTTAAGTGGAGACGATTCGACTAGTCCCTTTAAACCTCTCCACTCGGCTAAAGAGAGTCTCCTCCGACGTCTCTGCATATCACGCGTTCTCCCTGAGTCTGCCGTGCATGTTATTTGTCAAGTTTTTACTGCATTACAATCGCATCTAAGTTAGGTTAAGTTAAAGGTTATATACTACGTGAATACCATTTGCACATGCTCTACACATGCGATATCAGCTCTGGCTGCTAAAACTTGAACAGCATAGCAATTGAAAAGAGGCTGACCTGAAGAACCTCTTTAGCAACGATTAAAAGAGACTGAAAAAATCCATCGGAAGAAGTGTTTACGAAAAATAGAAATGGCTAGAATTAATATCGATCAACGCAGATGTCAATGTACCGGAACCAGCATAGCGCTTATAGATTCCTTATATACCTGTCTGCAGACTGTCATTAAATTCCGTTTGAAAAAGAGTACTACACCAGGAAGTTGCCATTACCTTCACACCTAGGCCTCCGTCATACGAAATGGCAAGATAAGCCTTAATGGGAAAAATTGCGTTTAAAATGCAACAACATGGCGTACAAAGAAAATACCTTTCATTGTCATTAAACCGTTCAGTCTCACCAATAAACTCTAGCAATAGTTTATCTCCTCAAAAAAAATATTCTGCATTATAGGAGTAAAAAACGTTGAATCACTTGAATTTTTGAAAGTTTAGGTGAACAAGTTATTTGTGTGCAACAAATAACTGAATTTCTTCCTGTCAGAGCCTTGAAAAGAAAGCTACCATACTGTATTATTTTAAATTGTCTATCATTCTGTATCTGTTAATATTGGTTCAAACGATATGAAAATTTTCTCTAAAACAAATGTTTCCCTTTAAATAGTGTCGATCCAATGCCTGATACAACATGATCTTCTTTACAAAGCATATCAGCGTTAGATTCTTCTAGTCACATTTTGAAACTGAAAGAGGAACTTGCACTTCCCAGTATAAAGGTCCGGGAAACATAAAGCCGGGACATTACCTTTTAGCTGGGGATCCGTAAAGAAATTGCCTATTGCCTATTTCAGTGTTGTATTTTGCTTAAAAAGTAAACTTTTACGTAACTATCTATCAATATTTACACTATCCTTACTTTTTCTAACTGTTTAAAATGAATGAATCATACAATTTTTGAATTTAAAATACATAAGGGGACGGGTGACACCTTTACTCTTTGAGAAATGTTTGTTGTTCTGAAGTTTCGTAGATCCAAAATGGTGCTATCTTTGGTAAAGCTTTGATCTGACGTTATTTTAGAAATTCTACTTACTGTATTTAGTGTGTTTAGTGTGTTATTAGCAGTGGTATGTCACCTCTATAAGGCTGGTATACACAGTGCATGCTGCACCTTCTTGGTACGCCACCGAGGATCCACCATCGATTAGCGCGTAGCCGTAGCGAAGCCCTTCCAACAAAATGCGGTTTGGACGAAAATGTCTCCCAGATGAAAAGGAACATTCGATACCCTGTACATCTATAAGCTGCAGCTGAACATTCTCTGTTTTAATATTAATGCTCTAGAAACAAATTTACATTTCAAAACGAAACGGTAGATTTGATAAAAAATTCAAAATTACTTTATAAGCCCATTGAATGTAGCATATAGTAGCATATAATTAAAGTTTATCGTTTAAGTTATTAATACAAGCATGTCGTAGTAGGGTATTAGAAATAATAACAAAAATGTTTAGCCTGCGTATGTGCTTCAGGTGTAATCAGACTTCGTATCATGCAGGAGGAAGAGGGTTCTTTCATTCGTCAGAAGTAAGACATGTAATAAGGCGTCTGCATTACAGTATTTTTTACTCAAGTACCCCAAATTTCATTTACGGTTTGGAAATCCCTGGGGGTGGGGCAATGTTCCTCTAACCCCGCAGGCTACGGTCCTGAACACCACGTCATTTCAGATATGTATCCCTTAAACAGCTGGTATATTTATTAATTGTTCAAGATTGGAGCAAAATAAATGAGAACAGTGCATAGCATTTGAAGTAGCCACCCATGATAAATCATAAGCTTTCCTTTCGGCCTGATTCTTAAATTCCAAATTAAGTTGAGCTTACAGTTTGGAATGACTCGTAATCCAAGCCAGCATCAACTGTACAATTTACTGTACACGTTGAAGGTAAGTCGCCAGGCGTCGTGGGGCATATACAGTATGTCAGTCGAAGTAGAATACCATAGAAATATCTGTGTGGGATACAAAACTTTGGTGTGTGAGGGGGCACACTGTCACGAGGATAGTCCCTTTGCACTATCAAGCTGTTACTTGGCAGAGGGACAGTAGAACATTCACCACTCAGCCAGAAGGCCCAGGATTCATTCCCGGTTGAGTCACGCCAAGGACTAGAAATGGAGCTTATTATGACCTTCTTGTGTGGTGCTCAGCATCAGAGCTTGAAAGAGGAATACCGACAAATTCTTTAAAAAACATCTTACTTGTAGGGCTGTCACGATATGGAAGAATAGAATCGCGATTATCGCTGCCGAAAGTATCGCGGTAATCGTAATATCACCATATTACCCAACGAAAATTGAATCTGTGAGTGTATTCACTTTAGACACTTGATACATTTCAAACTCTTAACTGCTTGATTGTTTTTGTAACTATTCCGTTTTATTTTAGTAACATGGCATGTATTTGAAAACATGAAAAACTGCAGTAAATGTTTTATGAATATCGTTAAAAAACACAATGCACTCGTTTGCTTCTCCTTTCTTCTTTTTTTTTTTTTTTTTTTGATATCGCTATACTTAAAGGATGTTCAGTATTGTATCACTGGGAAACTAGTATCGCCATTATCGATGAATCACGACAGCCCTACTTACTAGTAGCCGGGCTGTATTGCCCCAAGGTTTAAGGATTCTTAGAATGAACGGATTGTTGAAAAATCAGTGTAGCGCCCTTCGCTCTCCTAGATTGGATACGCTCGAATTACAAATTCCCGGTTTCATAATTGACCCGTACCTGTACTCCTTGCCTAGACTGGAAAGATCTCATAGAGACTATGACGTATGTGTAGTAGAAAATGCGATCTATAAAGTCACTATTCTGGGTCCTCTAGCCAAGGTCCACAAGTAATTCTGGTCGGGGCCAATTTCACTTTAAATTTACTTTAATTTTTATGCATTAGCCACGACCTCTTTAAGCACCTTGTTTCCTTTATAAAATGTGAGACTCATCTGAATCTTCCTCGGACCATTTTAGTGCACACGGGACACCGCTCGCCGCACGCCGCACGCCGCACGCCGCACGCCGCACGCCGCACACCGCACACCGCCCCTTGAAAACCAAAATCTAATATGAATCATTTTCATCTTGCAGAAAAAACTAAATCACTTGTTGGAGACCTCAAAGTGCGTTATCAGGGATTACACAAGTGCAAGCAGACAACTCGTTTAGGACACACAAGAGCTCTCCAAGAATTGGCTTTCATCGATGTTAAGTTGGCTGTCGTCGACCAATCAAGGGGTCGTAGGGAGGATGACCAGCAGACGGCACTCCCATCTTCTCTTGATATCTTCACTCATTCTACTATCAAGAAAGAGAAACGAATTGTTATTGAAGGGGAATCGGGGTTTGGTAAAACAACTCTAGCAGTCCAGCTGGCTTACTATTGGTCCATTGGTGCGAAACCACTGAAAGATATCAAAATATTGATACTCTTACAGCTCAACCAAATGAAAGGGATCAGCTCGGTCTATGAAGCTGTGAGAAAGCAACTTCCCGTCGACAGTACATTGACAAAAGATGACATCACTGTCATTCTACGGGACAATGCTAAAAGTTGCGTGTTCATTCTTGATTCATGGGATGAATATATTGAAGATGCAGATCCTACCAAGGAAACTGATTTTTTGCTCATCTTGAGAAACATGAGGCTTGTGCAAAGTCGGGTAATCCTTACAACTCGACCAGCCTGCTACCGGACCTTCAGAGAATGTCCTCACATTAGACTCAGGTTGCAAGAACTCACGGCAACTCAAAGACAGATTTATATATCGCAAGTCTTTTCTTCTCGGAAGGAAGAAATGACAAAGCTGAATGCTTTAATTGAAGAAAATGATTTTTTGACGAGTTTGTGTGGCATCCCAATGTTATTTGTTCTGGTTATCCATAGTCTCCATGAAGATATCAAAGCTGAGGATAACCCAGGCTTAAACAGGGTAACTGTCTTATTTCAACGTGTGGTGGATCGTTTTACCGATCACCTGGATATCAAGCATGTCAGTTCCCCGGCGTCATCGAATGCTGCAGCCAATAACGCTACAGATTCCAAAAACCTCTGTGAACTTGCTTATAGGGGATTATGTTCAAATGATTCCAAAACAAAGTGGGAAGCAATGTCATTAGGTTTGAAGTCTTTGGATTTTTGGACAGATTCTGGCATATTCGTAAAAGAAGAAGTAGAAATCCGTCCGACTTTTCCTTCCCCTACTAAAACCGTAATTCGGCCCCCTTTGGAGACTTCCTTGCAGGTAAAATTCGTACATCTAATGTTCCAAGAGTGGTTTGCCGCACACCACCTGACCACATTGGTGCTGAATGACATCAGTTCTTTCAAGACCCACCTACAGGGACTAAATCCGAAACAATTTGACAGCATTCTGCCTTTTATCTGTGGTCTTGAGCCAAAATCAACGAATCACATCTTGGAATACTTGCTGACCCTTAAAGACGAATGGCCAAACCCTGTAATGGACTGCATGGCCATGTGTCTTTCTGAACATGGTGGCGACAAAGAGCACCTGCTAGGATTGGTGGAACTAATTTGTAAGAAAAGTGTGTCTTTTTATAACAGAAACAGCAGAATACTGCAGAGTGCGAAGATCCTCTTATTGCAGACTGCTTCGGATAATGGGGTGAGTTGACGAAATATATTGACAATTTGATCGTTACAAAAAGTACCTTGGTTCATCATAATAGAAATACGGCGGTACTATAACAGGTGTTATCATGGCGATACCATGGGTACCATGATAATCCCATAGAAGCTCTTTGAATAAAGGGCATTACTATGAAATTACCACGCAGAGAAGTGGAATAAGTTTCATTGTAATACCTGCATGACTACCCTAGTAACACCGTAATACTTTTTCTAGGAATACTTACTGAAACTTAAGGAACTTTTACGCACTAAAATCCTTAAAAGTCGGAGCTATAATTACTTCTTTGACTAAAGTTATTGAGAACCCTGCCAGGAATCCATGCGATAGTACGAATCCGCCCGGACCTCCGGGTGGGATTTTGAGTGTTGTAGGGCCATGTCTCAATCTATCTTCGGTTATGTCTCCAGTGTCTGGTGGATATTCCCTAACATAAAAGGTTGTTAGCAGGTTTCGAAATTAACACTCGCCCGCTGACCATTTGCGACTGAAAACATCGGCGGCAAGTGAAAACCCTTCTCTTGGTAGTCCGGTTGGCGAGTTAAAAATTTAACTACCTCCTGTCCACAGTCCATAACTTGTGTTACGAACCGTCCAAGCAGTTTTTACTTTTTTTGTTATCTCACATAAATAAAAAAACCTTCGTTTAGATTACAAGAACATGTGCTGTGTATTTATTTATTTATAGTTAGCATTAACTAAGGAAAGGAGCTACCAGGTGATTCCCTCAAGTTGAATGAAGTCAATGAACACACATCAAATGTTTACAGGCATCTTCATAAGGGAGTATTGAATAAAACAAACTTTTAGTTCACTTTTTGAATATGAAAATAGGCGGGCTAGTGAAAATGGCTTGCGGACTGCCCAGAATGTTGGATCACTAGTACGGCTGGCGAGTGAAAAATAAAGTTAAGGAAAACCCCTGGTTAGAAAAGACCTATAAGCCAGTTAACTTCAATAAGCAATTCCTCTCCTTCTTAGTTCGAGGTTGAGCTGCTGGTCAGATGAAGATCCCGACTAAACAGGAAGGATTCATTGGTGATTGCTCAAGATGTACTCTCATCGCTGGTTTATGTAGAATTGAAAATAATGAAGAAACTCTTACGGACAATTTTCTCCCATTCTTTTTTATTCTTTGCCGAGGGCCAGTGGCGGAGCTACCATATAGTCAGATGGGGCGATCGTCCCCCTTGACGGACTCAAATCGCCTGTCGACGCCCTTTTTAGGTTTTTACCGTATTGAGGCATAGGGTATCGTCCTACTTTGAGGCGCCCCTACAAGCCATTCTCGCCCCCTCTGACCGAATTCCCTTCCTCCGCCACTGCCGAGGGCAGGCAAAGAACCTATGGCATGGTGATGTCGTGTTTGTGTGTGTATGTGTGTGTGTTTGGGACGCTCGTTGTAATCACGATATCTCAAGATAGGATTGACCAATAATTTTCATACTTGGTTTATAAATTTTTCATGTTGAGAGAAAGAACCCTTTTGTTTTTGGTTGAGATCAAAGGTCATTTGAGGTCACCAGAGGTCAAAACCCGAAAACCTTGTAATCACAATATTTCAAGATAGGATCTAAAAAAGACTACTACACTGATTTAATACATGAATGCCAGGGTGATCAAAAGAAACATTTTGGTATTGTGCATGGATTGCTGGGTACAAAGCAAGGTTCCCATACGCTCCCAACTCATACGGACAAGAGTGAACTAGTTATATCTTTTGGTCAATGTTTTGTTCAGAAATTTTTTAATCTTAACAAAAAAGTTCCATAGCAATCGAGTTTCCTCATAAAATGATTATTTTGACAACCTATTTGAGTTCAGCTCTGGTTCTAAGTTGACCAATTTTAAATTGGCCACTGAGGGTGAAATTGCGAATCTAATCAGTCAAGCCTCGTCGGCTACCCGTGTTTTAGATCCCTCACCCACAAGTTTTATGAAAAATGGTAACATTATATCGTCATTGATCACATCTATCACTGATATCATAAATACTTCTTTGTCTTCAGGTGTTGTACCAGATAAATGGAAAAATGCTATTGTAAAACCACTCTTAAAGAAAGCGAAACTTGATGCTGATGATCTAAAATACTATCGCCATATTGCAAATCTTGCATTTATTTCTTAACTTCTCGAACGTATTGTTTTATCGAGAATTCATTGCCATTCGTTGTATGAACCATTTCAGTCCGCTTACTGCTCTGCGCACAGTACTGAAACAGCTTTGCTGCGCGTTTCCAATGATATACTGTGTTCGATTGATGACAATAACACCTCTTCATTGTTACTGTTACTTGACCTGTCTGCCGCCTTCGACACGGTTAACCATGGTGTCCTTCTCGACAGGCGGAAATTCTCGTTTTGTTTTGATGGTGTGATACTGAAATGGTTCGCTTCATACCTTAGCAATCGAAGTCAATTTGCTAAAATTGATGAGTATTATTCACCCATTTTCCCATTACAGACTGGGGTCCCACAGGGCTCTGTTCTCGGCCCTCTTCTTTTTTCTATGTACAAGCGTCCTCTGGATGAGCTTATTTCAAGTCATGGCATAAAGGACCATTTTTACGCGGATGACACCCAGCTCTGCATACCAGTATCAAATAATTGTTCTGATGTTCAGCTTTCTATCGAAGAGTGTGTCATTGATGTTAGAAATTGGATGTCTCGTAATTTCTTATTTTTGAATAATTCTGAAACTGAATTTCTCGTCATTTCTTCTAAGAAATCCAATGATGAGTATTTATTGTATTAAAATTTCACATTTGGTGATTCCACTATTTCTGTACAACCGTATGCGAGGAATCAAGGTGTTATTTTAGACTCACCGTTGAACATGGAAAAACATTTGCAATATTTGCAGGACTGCTTATGCTTACATTCGTATCATTAGTAGAATTCGTAGGTTTCTCTCCCGCTCTGATACTGAGAAGCTGATGCATGCTATAATTACGTCCCGTTTAGACTCCTGTTATTCCCTCCTTCCTTCCAGCCCACTGCACTAAAACCTTTGACTCGTGTCCAAAATTGTGCTGCCCATGTTGTTTTAAGAGCTAGAAATTCTGACCATATAACACCCATTCTTAAAGAACTACCTTGGCTTCCTGTGGCTTATCGGATTCAATTCAATGTTCTCTTACGTTTACATCTCTCTATGGCTCTGCTCCTAAATACTTGTGTGATCTTATTTCGTGGTATGAACCCAAGCGCAATCTTCGGTCTGCTGGCCTGTTGCAGTTGGCTGAGACGTATGTTCGTGGAAGCAAGGCCTAGTTTCGTGGCCGAGCTTTCCAGCACTGCGCCCCAGCCCATAAGAATAGGCTGCCGCTACATGTTCGTTCTTGCAAAACAATTGATTCGTTTAAATCTAGTCTTAAAACATTTTTTATTTAATGAAGCGTTTTACTAGGTTTAGTTTTTATTCTCTTTTTTGTATCTTGCTTTTCTTGTTTTTTGTGTTGTTTTCTGTTTTACTGTTTTAATTTTGTTTTAGCCATTGTACCTAAGCACCTTTGATTATTTTTTTGTATAATTGTGCGCTTTATAAATAAACTGTATTATGACAGAAACTTTTCATATTTAGTAAATAGATATCTCATGTTAATTAGAAAAAAACTCTATTGTTTTTGGTGGAGGTCAAAGGTCATTTGAGTCACCAGAGGTCAAAGACTAAAAACCTTGTAATTACGATATCTCAAAATAGGAATAAAGGACAATTTTCATGTTTGATATATAGATTTGTCATGTTGAGAGGAATAATCCCATTGTTTTTGGTGAAGGTCAAAAGTCATTTGAGGTCACCAGATGTCAAAGACTGAAAACCATGTAATCACGATATCTCAAGATAAGAACGAAGGACACTTCCCTATTTTGTATATAGATTAGTCATGTCGTGAGAAAGAATCCTATTGTTTTTGATGGAGGTACAAGGTCATTTGAGGTCATTTGAGGTCAAAACTCGAAAACCTCGTAAACACGATATCTCAAGGTAACACTGACGAACACTTTTCATATGAAGTATAATTAATTTTCATGTTGAGAGTAAGAACTCTATTGTTTTTGGTGGAGGTCATAGGTCATTTGAGGTCACCAGAGTTCAAAGACTGAAAACCTTGTAATCACGATATCTCAAGATAGCAATGAAGGACGCTTTTTATATTTGGTATATAGATTTGCCATGTTAAAAGGAAGAATCATTTTGTTTTTGGTGGAGGTCAAATGTCATTTGAGGTAACCAGAGGTTAAACTGCGAAAACCTTGTAAATGGCTTGTAAACACGATATCTCGAGATAGCAATGACGGACACTTCCCTGTTTCGTATATAGATTAATTGTCATGTTGAGAGGAAGAACCCTATTGTTTTGGTGGAGGTCAAAGGTCATTTAAGGGTCACCAAAGTCAAAACCGCAAGATGTGGGACCTGCTTTGTACGTAAAAGGTTCGATTTGGCACTTCGTCTTCAAAAGATAAAACGTTGGCTACAAAATCCTGTAAAGTTTAGGGCATCCCTGCATTATTTTCACAAATTTGTGTTTTTAGTACTGAAATACGACTAAAACAAGCAATATTATGACGGAATTATTACCAAGTGACCTCTATTGGGAATTTATGGGATGTTTTGTATCGAATGTTGTGTCCTGTAGAGGGAAGGATCATCAGGTTGTACAATTGAGTTGATGGATTCGTACAGGTCTGATACTACGCATGCCGTGCACTACAGTGGCGCTGTGCCGCATAAAGTTTTCAACAGATGTCTCTATTGCCATGTTACATACCATAAATTGCACAAAGGAAAGTGAAAAATACACAGAAATATGATTTAAAAGATCTTTAGCAAATTGATTACACATAATTAATCATTAAATACCACTCATTATAAAAAATAATTTGTAGTATATCAAACAGTCAACGGCGGCGATTTGTTCTCGATATTGGGTGGGGGCAGGACCCCATTTTCAAATAATTTACTGTGTGAAAAATCAAAGTCAATAAGGGATTTCTCAAATATTGGGGGAGGGACATGTTCCCCGTCCTCCCGGATCGCCGCCAATGCTAACAGTCTAAAACTAATCAAAGCACAAAAATACTTCAAAAGTTCTGTTTACCGTGATCTTTTGGATCATCCTAACCAATTTGTTTTAGCATCATAATTAAATCGGCAAAAATAGCTACGATTCGGAGAGACACGAGATAGCTCTTCAACAACTGTCATGAAGAGCTAAACAATATCAGGGTTCTAATTAGACCACGACATGGTTGTGCAAGTAAATGCGTTGTTTCCGTTAAAATAAACAGTAATTGTGAAGTAAAATGTATTTATGTAATATGTTTCTTTCTTTTGCTATGATCATATTTTCGCAGAGTAACAGTCTTTAACAAGTTAATAGTATAGTTACTTGTGGCCGTTCTGTATGGTGCGGGACTCATTCAGCAGTGTGCACAGTGCAGACTTGTAACTGACTTCTCATTATGATCAGACTCAGGCTATTGCCAAATATGCAAGCCCGTGGCCAGACAAGGTTACTGAAGGGGTGAGATGGCTTCTTTGGGGCGAAATATTATTTTCAGTGGCGAGATGTGTAAAAGTGGACGTTTTCAAGGGGAAATTTTTCCAGGGAGCATCAACCCCCCTCCCCCTCCCGGCCATTGGCTATGGGTTTGGAAATATGTCTCAACGACACAGCCACGATTGCAATATTTTTTCGGGGGTGAGATGTGAAAAAGTGTGTTAAGCCAGTGGCAACTTAAAGTTTTCCAGAGGATCGAAGGCACTGCTTCTTTTGCATTATATCACAGTGGTTTTGTTATTGCAGCCCAGGGCAGTCGGAACCGGGGGCTGGGGGCTGCAGCCCCCAATAATTTTGCTATGCTTAGTTTTTTTACTGCAATAAAAACGTCCAAAAACTGAAAGACGGAGAATTAAAAATAATGAATATCGTTCCAAAAGTTATATCACCTATCATTCAGTCTATCCGTATTATATTGAAACAAATGACGTATCATTTCCGCTATTCAGTTAATAAGGGAAAAAATCGTTAAAGGAAAGAATTTGAAAGAAGCTACTCAATGTCGTACAACGTACTAAATTTGACTTTCTGCGTCATTTTTTGAAAATCTAAAAGGCCAGTGCATGATGGAGTTGCGGAATTTTGCGGTGCTTCATCTTAAGTTACTGATTATTCACAGTGACGTAGCTCCTATGGCCTCGGACCGAGCTTCGCCGGGGTCCACGACCAAAAGTGGGCCCCAGCTACACTGATGCACAGAAAAAAGCTACTAGGCAAAGTAAATTCAAGGTCTAAGAAATTGGGATTGCACCTGCAATATTCCTTGCTTTAGGAATGAAAATGAGCATTGAGTTCATTGGACATATCAGTAATCAAAGTAACCCCGCATAAGTAAGTAAGAGGGACCCCGCATCAGTAAGAGAATCTTAGAGCAATATAATGTCATAAGTAGCATATACGGTAACATTCGTAGCATGTATTTGTCGTTACACATTTTTATAACGAGTGCCATACCAAAGCCAAAATATCACTAAATAATTATTATTTCTATGCATGTAAATAATTGCAAGATTTGCTAAGATACATGCCTTTTGCATCTAAGCCACCTTACCTAACTAAACAAGAATTTTTCAAGGTAAGGAATTGTTACCGCTCCACATAGCCATCACAGCTTTCCCTTACAATGAACCAAAAGTAAAAGAATTCACTTAATCGTGAAAGTTTTCTAATGTATGGTCAGTTTGGGAATTTGTCAAAGATAGCACCACTTTGCATCTAAGCCATCTTAAATTTACAAAAATTTCTCAAAAATACACAATTTTTGCCGACCTTCTCGCCATATGTATCTAGGGTGGACTTAAAGCACCATCTTCTAGTGCCCCCAAATCGCCAACTTCTGGTGGTGCCACTGGACCTCCTGATAGGGGCCTTTTGGGTCCAGGGGCCGTGCCCCCAAGCTCATCGTTACGCCGCTGATTATTCATATGGTTCCTCAGTCTATAACTAATTCCTCTGCCATCTAAAACACATATTCGATTTCGCTGGGGAAACCTATTGTTCGAAATAACAATCAATGGGGGATTTCGTTATCAATTTTATCAAAACGTCCCCTTAAAATATAGGAGATATTTCGTCTCCTATATTCAGTAGATAGTCTAAGCTGTAATTAAATCGCATTGCTTCCTTACCCAAAGGGATTATCTTATAAGGTGGAGAAATGGGTTCGAATTATCAACCCAACTTGGGAAGTCAATTTAGAAACTTTAGTCAGTTTTCTACAAAATTGGGATGAAATTTGAATCAAAATTTGGGCAAATTTATATAAATGTCAAACAAAAAATACACCAACATTTTCACTTTTGGGGCCATTTCCTGCAATCTGGGAGGCACTTTTTCAAAAATTTCCTCCATACGCTCCATCTTTTCAACATG
>WURT03070302.1:0-10417 GCA_009936505.3 Holothuria glaberrima
ACAAGCTACTAAGGGAATGGTTGAATAGTAGGCCTACCACATTAGCAAGGTTTATTCCAACTCCTAAGTCTGACTTACGCAAGGTAGCTTTCTTAGTTGGTATTCACAAAAGGAAAAGGATCGTAACTTTTTTGCATAACTTTACACAAGCTGCAGAGTTATCGTAAGTATAGAAAAGCCATAGTAACACAGTACAGAAGCACGCTTTGTGTATAGTTGTGTAGAACGTAGGCGCGTGCGTGGTGCCACAGAAGACGGTGCACATCGTTTTAACAATAACAGTGAATGTGACTGGCTCTGTTGTAGCTACGTAGCATGTCCTTATGAATTGCGTAAGTTGTTTTCGTGAATACCACTTAAGAAAGTTCTTATGCAGTGCGTAAGTATTTTGACTTAAGCAAGAACTTATGCAAATGTTTACAAATCCTGCCCCTGATAAGTACAAATCGATAATCTCACCTCAATCTGCTCTGGGCTACCCCTTGGCATAATGACAGCTTTCGTCATGGTGGCTTCGGCTTCCTTCCCAAGATCCCCACACTAAAAGAGAGAAAAAATTGAGCAATTCTTGTGAAGAAATACTTCCCCATATGTTACAGAAAAGTAAAGCAGAAATGTGATACCTGTTCACTTTCCACATATTACAACAGAAATGAGAAGTCTGTGTTCAATTTTTGTCGAAGTTAACACGAATCTTTACTTAAATATAATTATGTATGTAATCACTACTAATTTATAATTTTATTATCAATAAATCATACATATTGCTAGAGGACCCATTAGCCCAAAGTTGCACCTCTGCAGCTTTCTCCACCTTTTCCCAGAGTTGCTATCTTTACTTAAATCTCTTGAGTAAACAAGCTTCCAAGGTACTATTGACCACAACTCTCTTGGCTTGCAAGGTGTACCACACAGACTATTGTTCAGGATTAGACATGCACCACTGCACAACCTTTTCAGTGCACAGGAGATGGGAGAGCTAGGTCTGAGACAATGACTCATGCTCTAATAAACTAAGTTAGAAAACCCACCCAGACAGTCACACGATGGGATTTTGAGTTCTCAGCAGATGCAACTTATTACTAATGGAAATATTAGCAGCATGTAAATGTTAACCTTATTGCACAGACGGAATACTTATCAAAATCAAATAATTCATTTAATCACTTACACAACATGACCAGGAGTAGTACTTTTCCTTGCATCAATATCAGTTAGATTACGTGATCACTATCACATCATATAGGCATTCATTAAGGGGTATGGAAGTATATCACTCTCACATCGCAAGGGCAGCAATTATCAATTCTACTAGCAATTACCTTCAGTTACTGTGCTATATTACTACTATCACACTATAATGGAAATTAGTTTGACTACATTATATATGTATTTACTATCAAATCACTTAAACAGTGATGAACAACTTTGACATGCATTTATTAACCAGGATGTAATCACTGTCACATTACTGTATGCATTGCTAAATTTTATAGGCAACCACTACAAACAGAGGTAGTGATAAACAATTGCATATGCAATTATCAATTACAGCATTTGATCACTATCATACTATATAGATACTAATTTTAAGTAGATATTATGACATCACAAAGGCAGGGATTACCAACTTATAAACCTGATGATTATCAATATATATATATATTTCACTAATTCCCCACTTAGGGTGAAAGAAGTTGTTGAAAAGTTGACCATAGAGCGAAAAAAAAATGATATATATATGTAACGCTAATTCCCCCCTTAAGGCAAAAGTCTTTATATCTTCCTACCTTAAGGCGAAAAAAAACCAATAAAATACATAAGCGTATATTTCCCCCAACGTCCTCAAGATATAAACAACGTTATTTCAATGGCCTGTCATCCGTGCTTGTTAACAGATAGGTGTCCGTGAATTCGTCGACTTTGAAGTAATAGCATGTGGATTGTGTCTGTAAAAGGACGTTACCACACGTTTACGTATTCCTATATAAAAAAGTGTGTGAAAACGTTAAGGGGAATCTGTTTTTTCGCCATATTTTTTTTTTGCCCTATGGTCGACTTTTCAACAACTTCTTTCGCCCTAAGTTGGGAATTAGTGAATATTTACTTATGATATATATATATATATATATTGCCTGTAATAACTGTCTGGCAAAAAACTAAAAGCACCATGGTAACCCCACCAATAGAGGGTGCCTAGAACACTAAATCCTCCTGCATTTTTGCCTCACCATGTTCACACGTTCTAAACTCGTCTGGTGAAAAGTTCGTTAATTTTCATCTGCGTATTTTGAATGCAGAACACGATTTAGGGTTCAAGGGGCCCTCTGTTGGTATGGGTTACCACAGTGCTATTAGTTTTTTGCCAGATGGTTATTGCAGGCAATGATGGGTAGCCTACATATGTAAATAGGAGGTAAGGATTGGAACTCACAAACTACCAAACCAGAGATTTTTGGTGATTATGCACTTGCATGTCACAAACAGGTGTATCTGAATTTTTTGGCATGGCCCTCTGAGAATATTGGTTTGATACAAAAAATGACTTATGACATTTCAAACAGACTTACCTGTATGACTACATTACATATGCACTGTACGCACTGAGGTGTGCCTTTGATAACCCTTCTCATTTTCTGACACGTTACCATCCATCAATGTGTGCAGGAGGTACCGGTAGCACATGGTCTTACAGAAAACTGGCTACATTTTTTCAATGTTTGCAGACATGTCTGGTTTACCTCGTGTTTAGTCAATCTCCCTTTGATATTTTGTTATGCAACCTCTCCATCTATGCTTATATTTTCATATGTGCCACTAACACACAGTATGTGGCAGTAGGTTTTCTCTCCTTTTATAGTATATAAAGCAGCTCTGTTAATCACAAAACTTGAAAATTTGGATTTTTTAAGATAATTTGAAAAATTGGTATTTTTATTGAAGAAAACTTGAAAAATTTTAAGGTTTCTGAGGGAGATTGGAAAATTTGTGGTTTTTGTTGAAGAATTTGCCCTTATAAGAGCAGAATTAAGCAGATTCTGCACATGGATAGATCATTTAGGAGACTGGCTATTAATGGACTTCCATATTTAATCATACAATTTAAGACTCCCCAGTGAAATTGGAAATTCCCTGATGGGGAGGGGAGAAACCTTCCCTGCCCCCTTTCCAGCTGGTGCCATCCCTGTAACTTTATTCAATTTTTTGTGATCAAAGAGAGCAATTTTTTTGTGGAATCCCTTTCAGTGTAAAAGTTATTTGCAAAAACAGTTTTGACATTTCAGTTCCTCATTCAAATTTCGCAGAAGGGAGGAAGGAAGTTTTTGTTTTGATTCAAGTTGTAGTCACTTCAAGGAAACTTTTTGAAGGGTTTTCATGGATTGTTTGTGGTCTTTGCAAAAAAAATAAAATGTGAACTTGGATTTCCTATCAGTTTTAGTCAAGCCTTAAATTAATAAGCAGGCAAGTACTAAAAAGCCAGTCCAATCCCTTATTGGCTCCTGATCCATGTGTATTTTGCCAGAACCAGGAGACAGGATTGGATTAATGCCAGGGTGACAAAATCACCACATGGTACAAATTAAGCTTGGGTGAGTTACCTGACTCCAGGCTTATCCTCAAGTCATGACTACAGTCACAATCTCCCCCAACACTACCTGACTTGAAAAATTCTGGGGAATTTTCCCCTATTGAAATAATACAGAGACTTGAGTCTATGACTTGACTCAAGTCACCAAAATAGCTGCAGTTGACTTGACTTGCTGAGAAAAGGGTGACTTGAATACATCTCTGCCTGATTCTACTGTAGAGTTGCGACTCCTGCCCAAGAATAAAGGGATGACTCCACTTTCAATAGAATCACGACTCCTAGGGACTTTAATACTGTTAAAATTATGCACAAAGTCATATTGTGGGGCTAGTATTATGTTCTGTCCACTTATTGTAATACAACTGGCTCTGATGGTCCTTTTCTTTATTTGGTAACAAGTTTTCTCTTCAGTTAGCCTGTACAACTTTCCTATAATGGCACTTTTGCATGTCAGCCACCGAGAGACCTTTAGTGTAAGCCTATTGGTGTAGTAATACTCACTGGTAAGCTAGTTATCAACAGTTTGTGGGAGCTGAGAATGTGCTCCTTCTTCAGTTAGGACATCATAGTAGGAGTCGCGACTCCATTCAGAGTAGGGCCATGGGTCACGGATACCCAACTCCAAAAATATTGGCGACGCCTAAGCCTAGTACAAATGCAGCTTCTTTACAGTGTACCTTCACAGAAGTGGTCATTATTAGGTACACATATGATCAAGAAATTGCGCTTTCTGGAACAGAGCCTACCTAAATGATTCCAAAAAGATTGGATGTGTCTAAATTATGTTGTTCTAAACAAAACAAACACAAGCAGTTTCATTTACAGACTGATGTAACAACATTTATGCAAGTGATCATCTGCTAAGATTCTTTTTTCAGTGAAAAGAAAGTAATTGACAAACTTGTCAGAAATATCCACCTCATTGTGATTAAAAAATTACATTTGTGTCATTGTGGACAGTCTTCCAAAAATTGTTTTGTTTCTGAAGGAATAAAATCCTTTGCATTTATAGTGGTATATCACCAGTCCACCACTTTTCTGTGCTACTGGTAATGGTATAAGGGTGAAAAAGTGGGTTGACCCATTCTACCATTGGACCCTTCAAAGCAAAAAAGAGGAAAAGATATTGGGGAAATTTTATAATATGGCATCTCACTTGATCATTTACTAAATTTACACAAAACACTGTTTAAATGCTGTGAAATTTCCCTTCTCATGAAATGCTACAAGTTTCAGTCAGAAAGTGAAAATCAGATGACCTCAAATAATGTATATGAATACTTTTTACTGCAGTATATGTTTGCAAAGATTGAAAATGTTTGTGGTAGGCCTCTTCCCTTCATGAGGTACAGGGGTTGAAATTAAGATGGCTGTCCATGGAGTTTATGATTTCTTTGTGTGAAATGTGTAACTTGTTCAGATGGATCATGATTTTTATAACTAAATACAGAAGTGATCATGTATTGAAAAAGTGGATCTGAAAGGAAATGTAGGGTGACTTTACATGTTTGGTTATTAAACCTCAGGCAATGAGATAAGAGGATAATTTCGTAAGATAAGTCTGGTGTTGGCAAAGGGATGCTCCGTGTTTCTTTATGCAGTTTTGTGTGCAGTATTTCTGTTTACAGTTTATTTAAACAGGACGTGACTTCATATACATGTCTACACACCGACAGTTCATGGAAGCAATATCACATTTTTGACTCCCGTAACTGTGTCGTTAGTAAATTTATTTTAAGTGGGCCATGATACCTATTGAGCAGTGAGAATATGATTCACAGACTGGCTGTCCACATTTTTTAGTCTTTGTTTTTATTTTACAGTCTGGATGTGCCATGTATTTGTAAACATCTCATTGGCTCACAATTACTGTTCATTAGTCAAAGGAGCTGGTGACATTTTACTGTGGGCACTCTCACGAGCATACAAATTGCATTCAAATTCCTTTCTAATTATGTCATCCGTGCGAGCTGTTTTGTTTAGGTGACGCTTAGCGACAGGAGGAGATAGCATTCCAAGAAATTTTATTCACCTCTCTTTGGCATAGTGAATTTTGATCCATGAGCAAAGCATGACAGGTCACCCATGTGTGTGTGATGATGACTGCTTTTATCTTGTGCAACATCTTTTGTTTTGATGGTAATGGGTGACATTCGTTTAATCTCTTTGTTGTCTGATTTTTAATGAATCATTGTCCTCTCATAATTTGTTTTAGTGTATTTAAGGAAGGGACACATTTGCCGAGCTCTTTCAGTGCACTGTGGCAGAGTGTGTGGTATGTTGGCTCATGCATTGCACAGTAAATGAATTGTGACCCTTGCGGAATTAACCTGAAAATGCGTAATTCTCCCAGGCAAAATCCTCTTCAGGTGTGTTGATTGAGGGTGCATTTCGAGGAGCATCCAAAGAGGGCACATTGCCAGAATTGGACCACATTGAATTTGGTGGGGCTATTCTAAAATGAAGTCAAAGAAATGAATGAGTGGAAATTAATTGAGTATGAAAGGAGACAATTTTAGAATGGTGTGTGAAAGTCACAGGGTATCTACAGCAGAGAATTTGTGAAATTTTGAAAATGTAGTTGCTATTGTTAATATGATAAATTCAAGACTTTAACAAAAAACCAGTCCCTGTAAATCATTGAACAATACCACTAAAAGGGGTTCAAATTTATCAAACATAAGTTGCAATTATGGGGATTACGACAAGAAATGGCCAGTAGATTTATATGGTACTGGATGTACAAGTAATTTTAAAAGTCAATGAATGGGGGGGGGGGGTGGTTAGATTTTAGTATAGTATTTTGAAGACCATTTAAATTAAGAATTTGCTGGAAAAGTAGTTATTGTGACTTTTTCCCAAGAAAGCTAGGGTCCCTGTTGTAATGTTGCAACTTCAGGCTTGAATACCATAGTTACCATTTGACTGAAAGGCTTTGAAAATGCTGCCTAAAAATGTCCTGCTGTTAAACCATGTTCAAGTTGGATAATTTTTCAGCATCCACCCTATGTTTTTGATATGTAGTAATGCAAAAACATGACTGAGATCCCTTGAGGGGATAACCTGAGATATCTCCTAAGGTAGTATGACCCCATAGGGACACAAAAGGTAACTGGCCAGCCTTGTAACCCCCAGACTTTTATAGTAAAGTCTGTTATGTATGGCTGTGTTCCAGACTCACTGAAAAGAATAGATCCTATACTGTACTGCACATATGAATCTTATCCATGAGGCAGTTAAGCAATTAAAAGTCATCCAGCTTGCCAAAACAAGGTTTGAAAATCATGGAGGGTCCTCACAGACATAATGTACCACTGGTTCAGTTTAATTCTGTAACAGCTTGTACATTCATAGTCACATTTAATTAATACCTTCCCTGCGTGCCATTTATTATCCTCTATACCAGGTGGTAATAACCTACAGTACTACTGCTGATTTACACACTCGACCAGACAAACAGATCTAGCTTTCCGAGTCATCCTTTTATTTTCTTTTTGTACCTGGCCGTTGCTTAATTAAAGAGGTGTTTGACAGGTGTGTGATCCTTGTTGTGTGTAGAATCAGAACTCTCTGTTCTGACAAATTTTAATGAAGAAATCCTTCTGACATGTGAATACTAGTTTGCTACTGTAGTCTGCCATTGAGGGTATGAGTTATGTTTGCAATGTATCGGTATCGGGCATTGTGTGTATTACAACGTAGAAGTTTGAACAAAAATTGCACATGACCCAGACTTAATGTTTCATGCACATTTTGGACTGTGCTTTACTTTGCTGGCAGAGTGCACAATACAATAACTTAATGTTTGGTAAGATATGAATTAATAGATGAAATTCAATCTAGTTTTACCATCATAAATGGGCTGGTCTCCATTAGTAAGGGGAGAAATAATACAATAATGTAGTAAGAATACAATTTCTTTGTCCCGCAAGTGAATCCCCCTCCCACAAAAAAGGAATACAATCTCTTTGTCCCTCAAGTGAATCCCACTCCCCCCAAAAAAGGAATACAATCTCTTTGCCCCTCAAGTGAATCCCTCTCCCCCCAAAAAAGAAATTGTACCCAATAAAGGAGATCCTGATATAATGACAAGGGCAAACATTGATGTCATGGTCTCTTAGGATATTTGAAATCACTCAGCATTGAACATGCAAAATGTACACTATTGGATGGGCATGTGGGAGTTGGTATAAAATCAAGCCTAAGTATGGTTTGAAGTTTTTCATTGGCTAGATGCTTTAATGTTAGAGCTAGTATATCATGCCTGTTTAAACTTTAACAGTTGCACTAATTAACATAGGAAGTATTTCTTGTTTTCCAGGAAGGGAACATGTCTGCAAATTTATCGGTTGCGGTCGAAACGATCAGTTCAACTATGTGGTCATGTCTCTCCAGGGGAAAAACTTGGCAGAACTAAGACGAGCTCAGCCCAGAGGAACTTTCACCGTCAACACAATGCTGCGACTTGGGGTGCAGATTCTTGAAGCCATCGAAAGTATTCATGATGTTGGATTCCTGCACAGAGATGTCAAACCTGTAAGGACTGTGTGTAATATTTATACAGTACATTATTTTAACTGCAAATCCAGAACGTCCTAGCTGAGGCTGTTTAGAAACTTCTATCTCATGTTTTCTTGTGTCTTTTGCAAGTTTGTCACTTTTGTATTTCCTGTTGTCTTTTGATGTTTGCAGCATACTCTGTTCTTTTCAAAAGCCCAACCCTGTCCCCAGCTGCATTAGGACCCTTCTCCCTTATTTTTTATCCTTTTCTTGGTCCATTCCACAAGGACTCATCTTACTTTTATACAGGTTTTTCCCCTTTCCTGATAGTAGGATCTCATGGTAGCTGTTCCTAAGGAAGAAAACATTTAGGAGTTTGTCCTGAGAAAAAACTTTTGTATGGTATATACCTCCTCTCTTTAACAAAGGAGGCTTTGCTTTCATTTATCAAATTGAGGTTTCATTCATCCTCTCCTGACTGATGTGTTATAATGTTTGCAAACAATGATGATGCATCTTTCAGGCAGCTATATCCCCTTTGTGTATTAACTTCAAAGGGTCTTCTAATGACAAGTTTGATTTGTCCAGTTTCCATTTGGCAGAAATCAGAGGCTAATTAATAGATGAGGTGATTTTTAAAGACCGTTTAGGTTTCAGTGGAAATATCTTCATTGAACAATGTGCAGACTTTGCAAAGATGTTTAATTGATTTATTTCAAATGATATTTATGGAGCTGTGTTCTGTCAATTGAGATAGGGGTAGGTAATTTTTCATTCTAAAGAAAATTACTTGCTTAAAGTGAGTGGTACCACCTTATTTGAAAATGAAACACAAGCAGAATGTTTGGGGCAGCCTCAAAAATAAAGTAACATAGTTGGGAATATTTTGTTTAAATATGTATAAAGAGAAGGGATTTTCCTTTGAAATTATCGGTATTATGAAACAAGCTATTTCAAAATTCTTAGTCTGTCATCATAGTCCTTTTTTATGTGCTATCAGTTTACATCTGACTCCAAGATTTCACAGTAGTCCATGCACGTGTTTGTAAACTCAGTTATAAATAGATCAGTTTTGTCTGTCATCGACGTCAAGGAGGGTAATGTGATGAAGATAAACATGAATTGATTGACTTCAGGGGGAGTCACTCCCTTAAAGGAAGATATATTGTGAGTCGGGGTAAATTTTAGTTTACATCACACAGTATATATACTTTTGAAACACTTTGTTTTAATCAGTTTGACATTGTGCCATGCTTCTTGGTAGCACATATTTTATGACTCTTGTCTGCCAAGTCATCGTTTTAATTAAAGTTGCTTAACCTTGCATGAATTGCTTAAGTTGGCATGAAGAATGGGAATTTTTGCTTGTTGCACAAGACTTGGAGATTGCCATTTGGAACAGGCATATCTTTTTTTCTAAATTTTTGTTTTAACAGAGAGCTGAAGTATTGGCAGGAAAGAAGTAAATTATTTTGTTCTAGTAAGACAGTGAAGTAATTCCACATTTGTCTTTTACCAGTCCATGAATATTTCTTTATATTGCCTTCTTCCAGAAAATCATGATTAAACTTATGGCTGTCGTGTTATATACAGTAGTTTGACTTTTTAGCTTACGTTAATGGTTTTTTTTTTTTTTTTTCAAATAGGACTAAACTGCAGTTAAAACTTGGAATTTTAAGTGGACAAATACTTAACACATGTGAAAGAATTGTCCCTAGATATCTGTAAGATTATAAAAAGCAGTGGCATATTCAGGGGGAGGGCATTGGGCCATGCTCCTCCCTTACTGATGCCTGTTTTTTATTGCCTAAAATATGTAAATTATTGAATGCAAAGTTTACTTCAGAGGGAGCACATGTAGCACCAGATTGCATGTAAGGACAGCTAGTTTTTCAGATTATTTTCAAAAGGGAGGGGACACCCTCCCTTCCCCCTTAAACCCCTCCCCCAGGTTGGAGATCTCAGAATTTACTGCATTGCCCGGCTGTAAAGAAATTGTGGCCACTGATAATAAGTAATGTAGATCATCCAAGGAGATAAAAGAAAATGCAAGCAAAAGGATTGGGAAAGCTTTTAAAATTAACAGACCTTTTTGTGAATTTTGTCTGCATTTCCCATTTGCAATCACATGAACTCTTTATTTTTACATTGACCATCCCTTTTTGGAGGTCGAGTTGAAGAAAATGTAATGTTTTCCCATCAGACAACCTTTCTTCCTAATTTAATTATCTGAAAGGAAATTAGAGTTGCTATGGGGGCCATCTGCTGTCTTCTTTTTTGAAGTTTGGTTGTTTTCCCACAATTAATATGTTACCTTTTGGTTCAACT